>JBCFXI010001339.1:0-59844 GCA_038496175.1 Ampulex compressa | reverse complement strand
CCCCCCCCCGCCCCCGCCTCCCCCTCCTGCCCCATCCTAGTCGACTGAATGACGCATGCTAATACAGTGGTGGGATTCTAGTAATACAGATTCAGTAGTACACAACATGAGTTTTCAGATTAATGCCACAAACTTTATGAAGCAAATCGGACAAATAAAAAGTTGACATTAATAACATGTGGATACTTCTTTGCAAAAGAGGGAGATAGAGTAAATCATTTCACGTAGCAACTCGATAAATGTGTCTTGATAGAAGCATAAGTGAAACTTGTGCGATCGATGAATATTTATCGCACTTGATGACTTTCAACATCGATTGCTTTAATTGTTTAATCTAGTATTCGCTGTTTCGGTGCCATTGGATACTGTAATACCATGGTAACATGTTGTGGATAATTCTTTGCAACAGAATTAATATTTCCTGCACGATAATGGGATTGTTACACGATGGGAGCTACGCTGTTGCTGTAAATAAAGGCCTGGACTACCGCGCGGAATATCCGGCTTGGAATTCTGGCCAGAATCTATATATAATTAATTCTTTTACACGAAACGTGTTCTCCGTTTGATAACAAGCCTTAAAACAATAGTTTCTATATTGAATGATTTTCGGCATCAATGTCCAAAAGTAATAAATTAAATTTGTGCGAAAAATCTGCATGTAAATTCCGTATAAGTATCCCTTATAATAATATTTCATCTGATACGTATATTATTGATACGGACATTTCAAACTAGTCTCGAAAGTTCATTGCTAAATAACGTTAGCATCGGATGTCGATAATCAAACTGTAAAAGCCACGGTTGTATAATGGAGAGAAACTTGGACATTCACGCAAAAGATCGGAATTCATATTTTATACGCCGTAATTAAACAAATTTCCATGTGACATGCTTATTATAGATACGTTAGTAAAAGATTCATCTTAAAACATCAAGGAAGCATTTATATTCAAAATTCCAAGAATCAACCTTTTGAAGGAAAAATCAGTGTATATCTGTAAATAACAGTGTATTTTCGCAAAGCCTGCGATTTACGTATTGAAATAGCCGATCCTAAGCTGGATAATTTTATCATTCTACACGAGAGTGTATTACACAAGACCTACGATGGCTATGATCAATTATCTCCCCCCCCCCCTCCCCACTTGACCGAATGACGCATGCTAATGCAGTAGCAGGATTCTCATATTATTGTAGAATTTATCCTGGGATGTAGGAGAAATATTTAACGGCTACAACAATGTGTGGATCAGTGATCTCCAATGTGGAGTGCGCCAAGAACAATTTTTGTATATTGTTTATAACACATTGGAATGTTCAAAAGCCGAACTGTGAAAAGAAAGATAACTATAGAAAATTAAATATCGAAGTAAGTTAAACTTGGAATCAGACCTTCGTATCATAATGTCAGATAACATCAAACTAACACTTTCAGAAATGATTAAACAAATGCAAGGCCATTGCTCTGATTAAATTGTAATAAGAAAAATAAATGTATATCTATGTTTATAATAAAAATAGTGTGCAATAATAGCTTTTTTGGGTATTATATAAGACTTTATTTCATCTTTATAATACTAATCACGATAGATTTATGTTTGATCGATTGAGGATACGCGCCGTTTATTTTTTTTGTCTTAGAGGTGTATAGTAAAACTCGCTTGCGATATGTATTATTCATTCTCTTTGTCGCGCCACAGGTTAGCGTGTATAACTGTTTCGGCAAATAGCAGGTCACGCTGAAAATACGTGTGAGAAAGGACGCCCTACTTGTATTCTGACCAATGCATTCCGTGTCCTACCGACTGCCAACTTTCCAGCCGTGCACTATACCTTTCCCTATCGTTGCTCCTCTGTGCACGCTCACTAATTATGTCACTTCTGCTATACCACAACGGAGAATTATTTCTGCGCAACAAATGGTAGCCGGACATTATTACAAAGCAGCACCCCAAGGTAGGATCGACCATAACCGATTGGACACTGTTAACCCTTTGCGGTCGTTCGTCCACTCTCAGCAACCAAAGCTTTTTTATCGTTCCAGTTGTATATCTGCTCTTAGCCACCAGTATTCATTTTATCTTAATCTCCATTTAGGATATATCAGTTTACGCTCCCTATAAAAGAATAAAAATTGCTAAGGAACCTATTCACGAATCAATACGGTGCTCATATTAGTTGGAGATAACGAAACCTAGTACTAACAAAGATTGCCGCCTCTCACTTACCATGCAATTTGAAATAATATATTACAAATTGTGTTTCAGTATAATTAGGTATCTTAAGATATTTAAAAAATAATACTCTAAAATGGCAAAAAGAAAGCTGCCGAAAGAAGTGTACCGTGAAACTGATAATAACGATGGCAAGTTTCATTTTGACACTTTGAACATTGACTCTGATATAGAAAGTGATAACGTTAATAATGATTTTCATAGTGACGTAGCTTATTTTTTTCGGTAATTGATGGAACGACTTGTAGTTGATCAAAATTAGGAAAACTATCGTTCTCGGATAAACAGGAAATGACAACTACATGTAATGCAACACTGCGAAGATGTAAAGAGCAAAGATTGTTTTACATGTTCAAACAAAAAATCAAGGGTGGAAGCCACCAAACTAATTATTTTTGCTACACATGTTCTCGAAAACCAGGACTTCATATCGGAGACTGCTTTGAAAGATACCACTATAAAATATAATTTTGACATAAAAACATTCAATTAAAACATATTATTGTGTAAACATATATCTAAAGTTTAAAAACGAATTAATAATTAAGGAAATTAATTCCCACCAGCATGACACCTATGTATAAATTTAATATATCCGCAATGGTTCATATCTGTCGTTACTATTAGTGATCTGGTATTTCCTTTTGCACCGTAAGGTATTTTATACGTTATATTTGTATACTAATAGTTTAATTAAGCACGACAGATAAGCGACATTATTCACAAAAGAATCTTAGAGCAGATTCGTACAAACCAAGGATTCACCATTATTATAAGATCAAAATTTTTCCATATCCACAATATAATAGATGTTCATAAAAAAAATTTGACTGATCTCAGTTGTTTAATTATTAAAACAGTCACCCAGTAAATGAAAGGTTCTGAGTTTGATATCAGGTACAGTCAACAAACAGCTCAACTTTTTTCCGTGGGGTCTGTATTATATTATTCATACATATGGTAATTTTTATTACTACTTTTTTTATCACTACCAGTAATAACAGGATTATTTAAAAATCGCGTCCTGGTCCAGTTATCCCAGTTTCTAATTTTTTCCACGTCTATTTTTTTCAAGATATGGCTTATTCGTCACCTAATATACATGTTTTCAATTTAAATTGCATTCTTAAAATATTTTTAACTTCAATTATCGTAGCCACGCATAGTGGCTCAGTCTTCTCACACACAATGCCATTCTGTCGACAGAAATCCAGAGTCCACAAAACCAGATGGAGAATTTAAATAACATTATTAGAAATAGTGTGAGAATTAATTGTATGTTATTAACATATAATACACGCATGTTGTCTTAACAGTGTCACGAGTGATAAGGTTAGGAGTACCTATGTATACATTCATTTAAAAACCACGTCAGATTTCATGTCTCATTTTTATGCATTAACAATTTATCGATGCATTGCAGTTGGTTGGTGTACAGTACTTAAATTTAGTTAAATTGAATAAATCCAACGATTCAACTCTTCTTCTCGTCGATATAGTACGAAAACAAAATCGATACATCGTACTCATATGTTTAACGAAAACAGCAGTACGTAGAAACCAAAACAGAAATAAAAGCGCTATCACATTTTCCTCTCATGTTTTTTCGAGTTTACGCTAACGCTATAACGAATTATGCATGCAAAATATAACAGTCCGAGATCATTTCCAAAAAGAAGGTAAAGGTCGGGCTAGAGATCCGGGGAATTCGAACGCTAATCAACGCCGTGCACCGAGCCAGCAAATTCCTACATGCCGGCACAGATACGTCTCGACTATCTTGGCAACCATTATTTTTTGGCCGCATCTGGTGGTTAGTAGCTGTCTACCTTGGATCGTTCATCCAAACTATCGGGGACAAGCTCGTCTTTCAATCGTGACGAAACGATGCACGCGCTTGCTTAAGCTACCCGTATATACGTATATATAGTGCACATTGTACTCGTTCTCTGCATGTGCGAGTAGCGGTTCACTGACCACGTCGATCGAAATGGAGAATGACGTGCCCGTTCGTTCTCCTCGCGTGCTTTCTACGGCTTCAATTTGGGGATGAGATCGCGGATATAGCTGATATCGAAGTAACGTCCATTTACATAGCTTGGTGATCGACGTTAATTGATAAATGTTTATTTTTGGATACGCAGGCGACATTGATCCACAGTGCACAGATGCACAGTTATGCACGCATCGCCCTGTGATGTTAATTCCGTTGAAGATTATCGTGCTTTCTTTTTTGATACGTATGATTTTTCTTAAATTTAATCTCTTAATCTGACCTTCAAAAACTTGGCTTGGGCCATTTCAGCTATGATTATAATCAATCTTACAAGTATTTTATTTATCCTCTAAAAACGTCTTCAAAAGTATGTATTTTTAATGATTTTTAGGAATATAAACATACTTTTTAAAATAAAAAAACTCGGAGAAAAATAAATAGGTATTGTTTTTCAGTAGTATTATTTTCTATAATTTCCGTATACATTTTTAAACGTGTTTTTACATATATTAAAATGGTATCACATTAAAAAAAAATAATAACAGCATAAAATATTTGTGGGAAAAATTGTTGACCCATTATTCCGGTTTTTGAACACTATGAAGGTTAAACATCGCATGTAATCTACAATGCAAGGTCTAAGGTGAGTACATACTATGATTTAATAACGGATATGAGCTAAAAATGATACTACGATCAACTCTTGCGTCAAACTTTTATTTTTTAAAATATATCTTACAGATACACACTTTGTTTCACTCTTTATTGTTTTACTTAACATTGTACAATCGTTTTTCAACAATATAGTTACATATTTTATGGACAAAGTTTATATTTTTATAAGATGCATCGTTATAGGAAGCATTGACAATTCAAAACTCGTAAAGACCACACTTCTTACAGCAAAACATTCGAGCTACAATGCTTTCGATAATTGAAGTGAGCTATGTTGTTTGTTAAAAATAGAAAATTTATTAGATGATATTCCAGGTGTGGTTAGCGATCTCTTAATCCGTAATTTACTGGATAAAAACCACAAATCCTAACTAAATAAACTTGCAAAAACGAAAATAGAATAAATTATTTTACGTAGCACCTCAATAGAACCATAAATAAAACTTGTGCGATCAATGAATTGCACTCGATGGCTTTCAACGTCGATTGCGTTAATTATTTAATTTAGTATCCGCTATTTTGTTGCTATTGGATACTGAAATTCCATAGTTATAATTAAAATAATGTCCTGCGAATATGAGCACAATTTTCCACGTTTCTTGTCGATTAACGATTTTATTCACAGTACGTTATGAAATATATATGAAATACAAACAGAAGAGAATTATCTGTTTGAAAATGGAATATAAAATTATACAAATGCCTGGTTGATAAGAAATGAACATAATTACACAACTTAGAGATAGCACATACGATAATTACAGCATAAAATTGTACTTATTTGAAATATATATTTAAAGAATATTGCGAAATAAAATATTAATTCGTTTGCTGCACATTTGCAAAATTGTAAAAGATAATACACAAGATTCAGTACAAAACATGCATTTTCAAATTAATGCCGCAATCTTTATAAAGCAATCTTTATAAAGCTTCACACAAATAAAAAGTTGGTACTGATAACATGTTGCGGATAATTCTTTGCAACAGAATTAATATTTCCTGCGCGGTAATGGGATTGTTATACGATGGGAGCTATGCTGTTGCTGTAAATAAAGGCTTGGGCTACCGCGCGGAATATCCGGTTTGGAATTATGGCCAGTATCTATATATAGTTAATATTTTTCTAAAAAACGTGTTCTCCGTTTTAAAACAAGCCTTAAAACAATAGTTTCTACATTGAATGATTTTAGGCGTCAATGTCCAAAAATAAAAATTAAATTTGCACGAAAATCTGCATTCAAATTCCGTATACCCCTCATAATAATATTTCAGCTGATACGTATATCATAGATGCGGCCGTTTCAAACCAGTCTCGAAAGTTTATTGCTAAATAACATTAGCATCGGATGTCGATAATCAAACTGTAAAAGGTACGGTTGTATAATGGAGAGAAACTTGGTCATTCACGCGAAAGGTTCAAATTTATATTTTATCCCTCATTATTAAACAAGTTTTCATGTGATATGCTTATTACAGACACGCTAGTGAAAGATTCATCTTAAAACTTCAAGGGCGAGTTATTTTATTTCCAGACCTATCTAAACCGGAGGCATTTATGTTAAAAACTTCAAGAATCCACCTTCTGAAGAAAAAATCAGCGTATATTTACAAATAACATTGTATTTTTGTTAAGCCTGCAATTCACGTATAGAAATAGCAGATTCCAGGTTGAATAATTGTACGATTCTACGCCGTAACTGAATTACGCAAGACCTACGATAGCTACGAAGAAAAAGTGCGGACTACCGGGTCGAATCGCTTTCGTATAATTTTCTGTGTGATATGTCCGGTTAAATCCGATACCTGCAGAGTCCTTCTTAACTAGCTATAGTTTAAACTAAATTACGAACAACTTTTCGTTGACGTGTTTTGCTTTAAGTCAACTGCACTTTTTTTTGTGATTTCACAGATTTTCGTAACTCAATGTCCGACTGTACGATAGTTGTTTAGCCATGAATTGCTTACAAACATTTTTCCCGTCCTTAAAACACAAAACTACACTAAACATCGTATTTTACATTTAAAATACCAGTATTAAAGTTACAGTATTAGGTTAAAATATTAGTATAGTGCTGAATTCTAAGCACTTACGATTAATTAAAATAGTCGATTCTAGGTTAAATAACCTCAGCGGTTATAATGCTAAGACTCTCGAGGCTGGTGACCTATTTGAAGCGAGTAATTACTAATTTCATACCTAATCCCTCAAGGGAAAAATCACGCTGAATATCAGGCTCCTAGGAAACTCCCCTATGCGGCACGTATAGGCGTGGTGCGTTAAAATTTCAGGGTGGAGTTTGAAGTAGTGTCCTTCCTACGTCGGATATTCCGAGGCGGCGAATGCCTACCCTGAGAGCGTCTCGTCGATCGTCTCAATAATTCCGCACGCGCCCTGAAAGCCTCGCATTTGATCTTGTAGGCGTGCAATACATACATTAAGGCCTCTCAGGTAAAAACGCCTCATGAACCCTTAATTCCCCATGAGAGCAAAATGCGATCGTTCTTAGGCTACGTCGGTTGGAAACCTGTTCTAGATTCGTTGACCTTTCCGGGAATAGTCCCGCATGCGAAATGTCACGTTGCTACCCACGACTACGAAGTTCGATGATATATTCATTACGTCATTAAGCCTTCATGGCCCACGGAGTTCTACGGCCAAGCCGTGGGGTAGCCGTAGATTGAAGTCAGAAAAGATAGTTTCGAATCCTTAACTCTGCTCACGCGGTCATTGTTGAATGTATTAATACTGTCATTGCCAAGAATTGCAGTACAATGAAATATGTAAAATCATTTGTCAAATGTATTAATGGTATCAATGGTGGGAATAGTATTATTACAATTTGTCAGCATTTTTAGAATATTTGGTGGTAAGAGCTCATGTATAGTACCGGCTAGGCGAGCTTGTAAGTGGGCATAAGGCGTCCTTTTGTTTATATCCGTAGGAGAAACGCATAATGATGTTTGAAATTGTAATTGAACGTAATCTAACGTATTGAAACAAAGTAGTAGTGTATATTTTAGTGAGTATATTATATTATATTATTATTTTACTATATATCTTTATATTGTCTTTTTTTCTCTTTCATCGTTTCATTCTTTCTCACTTCTTCTACAAATTGCAATATGTCGAAGGAGTATGTAACAAACTGTTGACTACGTCTGAAAACGTTAAGGATTAACATTTACAAATAAAGGTAAATGAAAGAATATATCCACATATACGTGAGAGTATAAAATACACGTCTGAGCATGTTGTATATAATTTTATAAACCATTAAAGTTTTATCACAGGGATATTCCAAAAACGAAAATAGTCAAATATTGACCACCGCTGGAAGAGCTTTTGCAATTTCCGCTCTTGCACTTCGTGTATTACATCTGCATCATCGTATTAAATAATTATTAATAAACTATAACAGAGTCAGATATACAACATCCAATCGTTAGTGAATCTAAAATTTCTAAAATCTAAGCTAAGATAAGATCTATTTATGATCAGGCTTATATGAAAATTACGGACAATTAAAAGAACAAATCTTACTTATCCAACAAATGGCAAAAAAGTAGGAGTTATCCTGACTTTGATTAATAGTGCAACTACCATACCAAACTTGAATATGAGCAAGAATATAAATAAAATGGCATCCTTGAGAATATAAGGATAAATTGTGTAATTTAAATACATTATTATTAATTCTTAGGTATTTAATATTTTGACAAACTTGCTGTGTTCGTGTATTAAAAACTTGAAAAGTTTATAAATGTGTGTATACACAAGCCCTAATATGTAATATGTATAATATGTAAAATAATAGCTCTATCCTACTTTCTTAAGGATTACTCAAAATTCTATTTGTACATACTACATACACATTAACAATTCTGTATATATGCAGGCGGATATTTACTAAATCACTGGTATAGTATTAAAAATATCGGGAAGCATTTTAGTATCGTGGGAGGCCTAAAAATATAAAACTCGTATTGGCACAACCTGTGCCGCGACCGCATATATTTGCATAATAGAACGGGTGCATGAAACTTTATATCTGAAGGATTATCGATCGTTCCTCGTGATGCGATCGAAATGGTAAGAATATAATCGTGGTAAAAATAAAACAACAGTAAAATCGGAGAAACATCATCGATCAAGGGCGTATCCCTATTGGAATTCTGATGGTTCAGAATGTATCTTAACACTAAATTTACTAGACACTTTCTGAACATACTTATATATACCACGTATATCCTTAAAGACAAAGGCTATTAAAAAGATATATTGATATATCGATAAAATAATTAAAACTCTGCGGTAGAATCATGGATGATCTTAAAAAAATACTCTCTTACAAAGTTGAGCAATTTTTCTAAGAAACAACCGACTGGTCATTTTGACCTCATTGATAGGTTTAGTGTTAAACAGTAAATCTTAGGCTAAGTGAACTTGGTAGTCGGTGCTGAAAATAAAATGAAGAAGAAGAAAAGTGCATTCGTATGCCAATATTTGTGTATACTGTGCATCCTGTGCATCCCTGTATACCGTGCATCCGCACTGCCAATATTTTGTTACCGTTTTATGCAATCACGCCCAGAGATCACTATCTGCGCGCTTTTTGACCAAGCATGAAGTCGTGCACATCGCACATAGCAAATCATTTAAATAAAGAAATCTTATTAACCCGTTATTTTGTTCCTTTTTTATCATTATCATTGCCCCTTTTTTCAACGCTTGTTTTTTATTTATTTTTAGCTAAGCAGTGGAACTTTTAGTTTTGATTATTGTACCTAAATGTTGTACCGACTGTTGTAATAGTTACAAACTCAATAAATATATTTTTTCTCTAATTAGCTTACTGTAGGAAATGAACTGATTAGTGCATTCTTTAGATTTGTACTTAGTTTTAGCATATAATGGGTTAAAAGAAAGCAATAATCTGAATCGATGTCGAAACGGATGTAGGATGCTCAACGGGCAGAAGCCGAACTGACCCACCACGATTCACCCTTCCCTTTAAACATTCACACTTTGATCATACTTTGATCCTGCCAAATATTTAATCCTTCATCTTAAGAAAGGAAGAAAGATGCCAATCGATAGCTATGTCACGGTTCTCTAATTTACAACGATTCACAAAATCAAAAGTAGTCGATGCGCGACATGAAAAAAGACACTTAAATACGCTGTTATTCAAAACGATTGTGGGTTTCAGGCAGTTCATTTTCTATAGCTCGAATTACTTATATATTGAATACTTTCGCCATAATTGAACTCTAACCTTCATATAACTCTACGTTTCAAAACGCAAATCAAAAGCGGATGTATTAACAAAAGCTTGTTCTGCAATCATATCTTGGTATTCCTATCTATGTAGAGCTAGGGGACGCGATAGATGATTTGGAGCGATGCGAGTAAATTAAACGTTCCATTTCCGGTGTTAGGCACATTATCTTATTTTACGTCGGTTAACTCACATTGCAGGTGATGTTTAAGTTATATTTCAAAATACGTGGTTAACGATCGAAGGAATCTCTTAAAAATGCATTTCTATTCATGAGAAATAGAAAGGTAAAACTGTATTTATGTGATTTACATGCCTGATCATTACAAAACATTAATCGCACAAAAACACGATGTCGTGCGATAATTGATACAGCATCGTAAAAAGTTACTTCTACATAACCCAGATTTTCTTTATACATCTACGCTATAAAGGTACATCAAACTAAGTAATTAGGTAATTTTATGTACTAAGAAAAAAAGGAAGTTGCATATAAGTAAAATGCAATCCCTTAGTAATCGTAGGACAGCCCATTAACTGGAAAACCTTTATTTTGAAATTTTTTGTGCGTAATTATTTTTAAACAAAGAACGATATATTCGACAAAAGCAGAACAAATGCACTGCCTTTAAAATTGATGTACATTATAACAAAATGACAATTCTTTATTGTTTCAACAAAAATTGATTTAATACTATTTGCAATTTTCATATATACCTAATGCGCGTTTTCTTTACAAACAATTTTTTTATTCTTTTTTTGTCTCATTAAAAATTTGTCCTGCGTGTTACAATAATAAGTAAGTCTTTTTTACCTATCTTATTTTCTTGTTTTGTATATCTATTTGTTATTAAATGAAAAGAAGTGCCATCTTTTCATGGCAAGTATATTTGATGTAAACATCGAAAAGGTTCATTTACGATGACCTGTAGATCCGAGAGTAAAGGTAGGTTGGCGCAAAGCACGTAAATGCAAGGTTACCTAGGTGCCATCGCGGGTTGTAAAGGGTAGAAACGCAATAGGGCGGCTATCTTGTAATCGAACGACCCGAAACGCCAACCGCTCGTTGACCTTTACTCTTTTGGAACGTTTCGCAGATTCGACGAGTCTCGAAAACTTGGCCAAATGCAAGTGGATCGCGACTTGGCGTACGGGAAGAAGACTTTCATATTAACTAACATTACTTGCACACATTATTGTATATGTTAAAGTTATACTTCGAAATACCTGATAAACAATCGAAAGATTTCTTTAAGCCTTCATTTGACATTAATGGCCGCAGATTAAAAATTTTACCAACCGTCAAGTTCTCTATTTTTTAATTCTTTGCAGTGTATATGCATAAATTCTAATACATCCAAATCATTTTTATTTATTATTATTGCTTATTTTTGTTTATTTTGCCATTGATACTTTTTCATTGTACGATGAGTGTATGATTAATTGCTTATTTTTGCCACTGGTACTTTCTTATTGTATGATGAGCTTTTCGAAGTAGAAATTATGCATTTAAGGATGAAAGGCAATTTTTTGTTCACCAAAAACAAGAAACAGTCTATAGCTGATTGGTGCACCTGCAAAGCACGAATTGCAAAAAATACGATGTCAAGTCATATCCCAAACAGGATTATAAAGAGTCAGAGGTTGACTCCTCAGGCGCAACATCGATTTAAAAATGAGAACACGATTGCCGTGGGAACGCATGTACACGTACTAAAGCTGTACGAAGATGCATCAGCTGTCCATCCCATATCTTTATTTTCCGTCTTGCAATTGGATGTTCTGCGTAACAATGTAAAGCAATTTTTGAACAATCTCGCAACATCACGCAACTCGTAGGTGTGACATTTCACCCTCTCTTATCACCTGGAAGAAAGTAACTTTTAACCGTTTGAGTACCACGAGCATACATCCCTCCGAAAAATAGCTAGCGGCGTGAACGCCTTTTCTCGTGGCTTCATTCAGCTTTATCACTCACTATTCGTAGATGACTATTACAGAATGCACACACCTTGACTGTTTCAACTTGTGATAAGAGGGATAGACAATCGTTCGATCGGTAAAGTCCAATAACCTGGTTGGGTGGTGAGGATCGAACGCAACGCAAGTACAGTGTGGCCACTGTAACAATGGTACATGGTACTTTTCTATATAGCGAAACAGCGAGTACGGTCGTTCAGTGTGCCACTGAAACGGTTAATAGCAGGACGTTAAAGTCCGGAACTTGCAGCTGTTCGGAGGAATTATCTTATATCCAGCGTACGTATCGATCATTCTCGCGATGTTACAGTCGCGACATCGGTACCCTCGTAACCTTGCTAAGCTATCGAGCGATCATAGGTGCCGAATCTATTGGGGGATCTCGCGCATGATCGCCTGGAAAGCCTCCTGGTGCGGATGCGTTTTCCACCGCGTAAATCGACGGGCACGTTGCAGCGGGAATTAAATCAAGCCGCCCCGCCTCGTTGACGAAGGTCGAGAGAGGGCGGGAGGGTGACAGGAAGAGGCAGAGATAGGTGGAACGAGAGAAAAGGGGGAAGAGAAGGGGAGGAAGGGTGTTCATGGTGGGGGATCAATTTAGAAGCCGTGACTCACTCGACACGGTGACGTCGTTAGCGCACACTTTCGGTCCCCACCTCACCCACAAAAAAGTGGATCTGGGCAGGACCCACTAAGCGGGAACTAATCGAGGTCAGTGCACAGCCCCGAGTATTATTTCTGGTATTCGCCCGCGAATACGAGATAGTCGTGGTGCTCGAGCCCGTGAGGGAGTGGGGGAGGTTATATATCGAGGCGCAAAGGACACGGCGGCGTTTCCTCGTTACCCTGAAAGCTTCGCCGCCGTCGAACATTTTTCTTCCGGCCGCGCCGAGGGTTCACGCGCCAGAGATTCTTGTTTACCGGAAGGAGAGAGGGAAGGAGAGAAGAAGAAGGAACGACGAGGAGCTGGATACGGGTGACGAAGTAACGGGGGTGGGAATAGTAGGACGATGGGAGGGAGGAAGTAACCAACACTAGCCCCTCCCCCGCGCTGTTACTCCGCGCCCAGCGTCCCCTCGTCCCAATTACCCTACCCACCTCTCTCCTCCGCGCTCGTAATTTGCATCCGACCTCTATTTTCTCCAGAGCCGCCGAACTGCGCGGCCAAGCTCGTAAGGTACCCTTGGCTGGGGGGCCCGATCATCTCTGGTGATCCACTCGTTGAAGCACGATCAAAGGCCCCGGAGAGCAAGGGGACGGGCAGGGGGCGGGGGCGAGCAATCGATGGAAGCAGGAAACGCGCTACTCACGAGGCACGAGGTCCACGACGATGACTAGGTCCTCGAAGGGGCGATTCGCGATGGCACGGCCAAGGAGCATCCTTCCGGGCGACGCGCAGGACACTGCCTTACACCCTTTCTCGTTCCGGCAACACCCACTTTCTCCTCTGGCCTCGTAACCTCGAGGACCACTTTTCCTTCTCTCCCTCGCTGCCGTGGCCGATCAAGGCGCAGCACTACTCCGAAGACACAACCACCACGATCTTTCAGCACGAACGGTACCACCACCACTGACGTCGCCGCCACCACCTCTGCCGCCACCGTCGCCGTCGTCGCCACCACCACCGCCACCACCACCGCCGGAACGAGCAGCAGACGAGGGTTCCTCGTCGCACAGTCGCGGCACTGTGAGCCAGCTCGCAATCCCGCGAGCTCGATCTTGCTATCGACCGTCAGCCTGTGACGATTCGTCGCCAGGACGAGCCGTCCTCCAGCTTCCCACGAGGCGGTGTCATCGGCGCTCCCTTTGTGCGCTCTCCGAGAAACGAAAACCTCCCCGTGCGGAGACCTACCGGAGCCCTACGCGCCTCTCCGCGTTTCTCCACGTCGGCCCGACCGTCGTGGCCAGCTTTCCCCCCACCACCCGACCCACTACCAGGAGTCTCGATGAAAAGCGTACGAGTTGGCCGGTCGTGGCACACGCGTGCCCGTGACACCTCCCGGCGCTCGCCCACGAGTTTGCCCGAATAAACCCGAGTCCCTCCTCCGGAGAAGCTTGTATTGCCACTCGCAAGAATGCGCGCTTCAGCCTAGTTACTTTATCAGTCGCGTGGGGCTGCGGGGGGAAAAAGCTCGGTCCTGCGCTAAACGTTCTAAATCTATATTCTCCGCTTCTATTTATTTCTGATAGTTTTATTGATAAATTGTAAGAGTTTTGTAAAACGATTGGTCGGTGAATATTGATATTTTGATTATTATAAATAATCGATCATTGCTATCGAATTGAATTGTCAGTATGATTTTGTTTTCTGATCAGTGTACTGTGATACGTGTATATTACGTACCGACATTTTATTATATATACGACTCAATCAAGCTATTTTCGCGAGTGTGGCAATCGGAGAAAAGATTCCTATCGGACTGGATGGCCGTATTTTTTTTCTTCTTGCCTTTTTAGATTGTACTTAGAGTCTGGTGGTTGTTTTCTCTTTTTTAAATATTCGATAAACGATTAGGCACGCAAAAGTAGCAACTTTCTATGCTACTTTTAAGAAACATATAATTTTAACAATTGGTGATGGTTTCTTTGGAATTTATTCCGTCCGTCTCTCATAAATTCTGATTCAATGTGAGACTAGAAAGAATATTTGTGTTCACGAATATTTGTCAGTGACTTTCAAATTGTAATTGATCAGTTTATGCTACTTTGAATCAGTGTTATTGGATTATCCCTTTGTTTGAATAACTAAATTAATTTTGGTTAATAATAGAAGAAATTGATTTGTGGACGTGCTTACGATAAATCACAAATATGCTCCATGTTCCCAATACCTGAAAAATATAGTGTCAGATGTAAACTTACGTCACGGATATTAGAAAACATCTTTTCAAATCATTTATAACAAAAAACTATATAAGTCCATAGCCTCCCGATTTGAAGTATGTTATTTATATAACTACAGCTTTTTTTATATTGCCGTGTATAGGATAATATTATTTAATTTCACTATTAACGTGGGTAAACTTCATTATACAAGAACAAGTGTCTAATATGGACAATAAATGGAACAATGCAGAAAGACAAAAAAGGAACTCTTGAAGTATTATGGACATATGAGTAAATACTGTACTACAAATAAGATATTTTTCTGATAATTTATGTTTTGTTTTTCATAGACTATTCTTTACATGGTTTGATTTTTTTTGCACGTTTTACGCTGTACGGAGTGATGGGAACAAACTCTTCAATCTTGGATTAATGCAACTCGACAGATGTCGGTGCTGCCATCTCTCAGATTTCAAAAACTAGCAGCTTAGCCGTTTTCCTACACTACGGATTTTCACCATAAATCCGAGTAACAATGTTATACGGTTTCGATAATGCAAGAAGTTATATACGTGATTGCGTGCAGTTTTTATGTACGATATAGTGGCGTGATGAATATTGTTTTACTTTTCTACTATATTGCTGTATGTAAACATTCCATAAATTTATTAAAGAACGATTACAATTTAACAAATATAGAAATATTTATTATCAGTAAGTGAAGACATTAAAAAAGCAAAAGTCTTGCATATAAACTGCTATAAAAACGTATTTTTCTTGGAATGAACTCATTTTTCGTCATCGTTAGTCAAATATCATACAATTTTTGATACCGCTCCCCCTAATTTTTTAAATAATGGTATTACGTTTCATAATTTTAAATTACTCAATTTTTTGCTGATGGTCGCCTTCTATCCTCTTTGCAATGTAACGTATTTTTATGTTTAGTAGATCTTTTTTTACGAATAATGGTATAATGTAAGTTTTCGCTACTTTATAAATGTATGAATATTTTTTGTAATTTTAGAATCCATTTGGGACTAATTCAACTATTAGACATGAATCGCAGTTAAGCCTGGAATTGCGTGTGTAAATGCTATACTTTCATAAAATTTCCGGCAGAAGCAAATTTTCTAAAGGGTTTTTTATGTCTTCTTTAGAAACTGTTTTTCATAACAATATGAATTCTACACCAATTAGAATTTATTGAATTAGAAATTGAGTTAGAAATTAAATAGAATGATCTTTAAAGTAAGACGCTGATTTATAAGTATCTGCAACACTTTTTATCTGCATATGTTTCAAATAATGTCATGATCTAAGTTACGATACTCATAAATTTATTAATCTAATTCAACAAATGGCCAGTAAAAATTTAGCATATCTCAAGATGTTATTTTCATTACAACTTTATTATAATGTCTATTTGAAACTAAGCACGTATGCACAAAAAAGAGGGAAAAAGGAATGTAGCTAAAGTACACATTGGGAAGGAGAAAATAAAATGTGAAAGAGTAAAAACCGTTTGATGAGTTCAATCGGGTTTCGTCCTTGCCGGCGGACGACGCGGTTGGTGTATTCGGCATCAATCATAAATCGGTCCCCGAGTGCCGTGGCAACATTACGCAATCGTCTTCTAACGCGCATTAAATTGTGCGTACGTGTTTCCGCTGTTGCGCTTAACGTGTTATTCGTTGTTCTTCGTGAAGCTGGGTTAGCCATCGCAAGTATAGTACAGTCGGCATCGTAGAACGGTGTCATGGCGCGCGAACAATGACGGAAAGTGTGTTCCTCACCGACGAATCCGGCACTAAACTTAGCATGTGGGGCGGTTATCGCTGTAACAGGAGCTTCCTTGTTCTGTTCCTGCTAAATGTGATCGTATTACAAACCTTCCTATGTGAGTGTGCCTCTGATCCTGTGTATAATTCATTTATAGTTTACGCGAGAATCTTGCATTTACCGAACATGTGAACGTGTATATTTGCGCTGCGGCGACATACCGGGGCATGTGTTTTCGTGCGCATGTGCGGCGCGTTACTTGAAATCAACGTTGTCGCATTGTTGGAACGTGTGTTAAAGGTTTTGTGGAATATCGTTCACATAACCTATGATATTATTTATTATGCTTTTTTCGCCTTGTTTATATGCTTTCTCACTGTCATGCTTATATAAGAAGATAGTTTATGGATACAAGTATTTTACTTGATCGTTTGAGTGCTACGAGTAGAAGTAGTTGAAGAGTGCCAAAATATTTGTGACCGAGTAATCCCCTCTGTTTATGTGCTATGTCAATGAGTGTCAAGCGGCGCGACCGTGTTTACTTTTTTTCCCCTACAGTCGGCTGTTAAAAACATTACTGATTGTATGATAAATTAGCTAGGTACTTTATAATATCTTTTGATTAATATAGTGTTTTCGGCATAAAATTATAAGATCATGCGACTTACGAAGTATGGTTCCAAAATGGGTTTTCAACTATCGGATTTTTAATGTACGCATCATATAGAAAATTATCCGCTAGTGATGGACGAAATCACAATTCTCATTTAGAAGTTTTGTTTAATTTCTAGGTATTGACTGATAAGGGGATGTAGTCTAGAACTTACTATTTTAACATAGCCGCTACACAAATTTTACGAAAGTCGCGAGTGTAACTTTTCATTAACTGAATTGAATTCAGTTAACTGACCTACAATTCAAAGTAAATCATGCTGAAATCTAATATATTAATTCGATCAGAAATATATCTAAAATGTTATTTTTAGAAATATACTTACCAGAAGTATTCTATGAATCTCGAATTCTTTATTGATAAGGAGCTATGAGTCAATAATCTATCAAATTGAACTAGATGTTGATTACAAAATGATGCCGGGTCCATTTGAATTAAGTTATTCAAATGCATTTGTATCATGTTAGAAAAGAATGAATTTGTTCTTCAATGTATTTGTTACACATATTTTCTTTTCGAATTTTATATTATATTTACGTGTCGAATTAATTAATTTGTACACTCAGGCATTTTAAATAACTAAGAAAGCATAACACATTTATAATTGTGCTTCTCTTTAGAATTGAATATTTTATGTAACTAAAAATTTGATCGTGTATGTTATCCTTTGCTTTAAATATGGCAAAGAGTTTCTTGTTTGGCCAATACTCTTCAAAACGAGACTGGTAAGGCACTTTTTCGGCGTGGTAAAATCCAAGGGTTTTTTAGATACAGATGACAGATATGAAATGTGTTTAGACACAAGGGGTTAAATATTAAGGCATAACAGGTGAACAGTTGTCTATCAGTTATAGATTGAATCATAACTCAAAATTCTGTGTGGATGTTAGAGCCATTATACACCACATTACTTTTTGACATTGTAAAGCCTAATGAAATCCTAAAAATGTCGATATCATTTATGCGCAAGGTTTGTAGGCCTGCTATCGTGATAGGATGGCACTTTTCGAAATAGATCACACTGATGTGGCACTCAAAGGTTGAAGCATTATAGAAAAAGTGGTTCAAAGCCAGGTGCTTTGTGCGCAATCAAGCTCTGTGTGCAAAATGTTGCGTCAATAGACATTTAATACACGAGTGTCTGCAAATAGTCTCCCAAGTCTTTTGCTGCGAATGCGAACTATGCAGTGAATCATGTACGTGTATCTTTTTGAGCAATAAAATACGCAACCGTATGGCATATTAAGCAGTATTACATTTTCCAGTTTCAGTTTTTATCACGCAAACGTTTAACGTGTTATTTTCTTAGATGGATGCCCCAATACAGTAATATTTCCATTAGTGTGGTACACCCAAGCGCGTTATCTTGTTTTTACACCTATGTTATGTTCTTCGACCTCGGCCAAGTATGTGATATGGCTCACAGCGCGGCATGTGCCGGGGTTTCTTTGAGAAGAGTTATTAATGAAATAATAAAAATTTTTCTATCTAATTTATTTTGATCTGAACGCTTTGCAATATATTGGTAAGATTTTTTCTATCAAAATGAAATTAAATATGACTTGAGTTCTACTGCATTTAGTTATTTGAAATTTCCCTATTTCCGTATAAAAAGAGTTACACAAAGCCAAAAATATTTTTTTTTTACCGTTTTAGTAAAAATAATGTAACTATGTAAAAAAAAAATGTAAAAATAATGTATCAGAAACGCTGTACAAACGGTCATTATATTTTGTGTATATGTTTCCGATAAATTTTGTCATATGTGTTCTTTGACATTTGCTTACTATCGCTTTTTTACTAATGTTCTGTACTATGATACTCAGCTGCTTATTACCAAACTGCATTATTGTATATGAATGTTATTCTATGTATTTCAGCCGCTTTACTATCCACAAATTGATACTTTGGAATGACAAGTTATTGACCAATATCTAAACAACTTAATAATAGGTACCTATGCACATTTGCAATTGCATAATATTCTGAGTAATTCTTGATGAATAAAATGTTGTGAAAAACAAATTTGTACTAATGTTACAAAAATTTTTGAATAGCAAAGCAACAAATATGTTGTTTAGAGACTGAACGTGATATGAGCAAGGTTTTTTTTTTCATTAGGATAATAAAATGTAATTTATAATTCTGAATTTGTAAGGCTAAGAAGTTGGTCTCGATTCTTTATCGTCGGATATCATTTTTTGGGGATGTAATATATGGCATACATTTTTTAAATAAAAAACAATGTTCATCTTAGCTTGCCTCTTTATCCAGCCGTTTGCAACTGTTAGTAATAATTCTTTTAACAATTTTTAACGTCTACATTATATGACACCTTGCAATAAAATTACAGGACATCCCTAAATTTCTAGTAATCCTTAAAGACAATGTATATAGAAATTTGTTATACATTGTGTTTCTTAGAAGCAGAAAAAATTGATTTGCTACATTGTTTTCCAGGAATGTAAATTGTTCACATAAAGAATGGGCATAACAAAATATTAGGGAGTTTTCATAAAAATAAATATTTTATTGAAAAAATGCATTTATTTGAACATCGGTAATGTGTATCCAACATCCTGATAGACGTGAATATTCTTTTTTTATGTTTTTGATATTGTAATCGAACATTTTTCAATTGCAGTTCTCAGCTTTTTCACAAAATTAAATTATAATACCTGCTCCGCTAATATGCATTGCCAGCTAACTGTTCTCTTCGATTTTCGATGATATTGAAATGCGGAGATCTTTTCCGCCACAATAAATTTTCGATACTTTCCTTTGCAACATAGTTTTTTTTTTGCTATTTTGATAGTACACATCATTCTGTTAAATGGTTAATGCATTTCCACTCATTTAACGTAAACATCTTATTTATTCAGCCGTTGTATCTGCCAAAACCATAGATTTCAATTTCGTACGTATGAAACGGATATCCCATGATTCCACTCCTCTCTGATGTTACTTTTTATTTAAATCAGGATTTTTTAGTCAAATTTAAATAAAGTTGGATTTAATGAATCCGATAATTTGTAATATTATTCGTACAATCCTAAGAAGTTTCATTTCTGTAAATAATTATTAGCCACTTAAGCAAATAAATTTTCTGGAAAACAATAGAAAACAGTAACGAAGCTTTTTTTATATCATTAAAAAAATATAACTCATATAACTCATTTTGATATATTATTTCCAAAAAATACTAAACACGTAGAAAAGTTCTATTATCTTACTGTAGTATTATCTAGTCCCAAAAATTGTCTACTCCGATGATCACAAGAAATACAACATGAAATACTATTCAACTCTATTGGTACTTCACAATTTTTCTGCGTGCTATGTTAGAAATATCTCGGAACAGTACGTTTTGCACATAATTCTTATCAAACAATTTATTTTATACCAATAGAGGTTTGTAAAGTTTGTTAAGATTATATCATATATAAAAATCTTAAGTGTCACATCAAGGTGTAGTGCACTCCTGACAAGTTGGCATTCGACAGGATACGAATCGCTTTACAAAATACAGGTTAAATGACTACGGTGGTGTAGTTGATAGAAGCTCTGACTTCCACGCGGGAGACCCGGGTTCGAGTACCGCCCATCACCTCTGGATTTTCGACGTAAATAAGTATACTGTAGTTCTGATGGTACGGAACTCACCTTAAACAGCAGCCGGTCTTAGGACAAATGACTTGAGCATTCGGTGCCGAAAATGAATTACAAAAAAATACAAGTAAAGAGCTACAATGGCGTAGTGGATAGAGGTACGAATTTCCACGCAGGAAATCCAAGTTTAAATCCCGCCCATCACCTCTGGTGTTTCCATGTGATACATATACTAGAACTCTGGCGGTTCGGAATCTATATTAATCAATAGGTCCTAAGCCAAATAACTTTCTTACACGTACTTTGGCCCTACTTCTTACTTGTGCAAAAAATAACAGACATCAAACACCCCACAAAAAAAAACTGAGTAACACTTACACGTCGCAAATGATTGGGATAGAACGGGCGATGTGTTGGACATCCAATCATTGGCGTACTTCGTACATATTTTTCTTACTTCTCGCAATAAATCCGCCATTACGCAAGAATTATACTGCTACTATAGAAGATTGCGCCATTCAGCCGAATTATGGAGGATACGAGAGGGTAAACAGCAAGGATAAGGTGAAGTGCCCGGAGCACTATTCTGTTGTTAATTTATTTTTGGCAACGACTGCTAAGGACATTTTGGCCTAGCACCTACTGTTTAAGGTGAGTTCCGAGTCACCAGAACTACAATACACATATCACATGGAAAATCAGAGGTAATGAAGGTGAATCAGAGCTTCTATCCACAACACCACCGTAGCTCTTTACGAACACAATTCTTACCTCTATGCTCCTCGACTGCCAACTTGTTAATCGTACACTATACATGCGATAAAGATCATGTTGCCGATATTTCGGCATTCGGGAAATAAAAGAGTTAAGATAAATAACTGAATAGGCATTCATAACTAAACAGATTAATTTCGACCAGATTACCAGGAGCAATACAAATGGGCCGTTTTAAGGGATAAAGTAGATGCAATGCTCAACGACCAGAGGGATATCCATGGTCTAACATACAGCGTATTAAAGAAGTTAGAAGGCCATGGTCTGTTCATCGAGCCCGTGAAGGGAGAGGCGAGCAGGCCGACAATTTATGCCATAACGCCTACGTTCACGAGACCAGTGCAAAAGGCCGAATTAACCAGGCTGTCGCAAACGTTCCTACATGTTCCAAACTTCCACTGGATCGTCGTGGAGGATTCTGCAAAGAAGACGGCATTGGTCACCAGATTTCTCGAGGGCAGCGGATTGATTTACACGCATCTAGCCGCTGCGACTCCGCCTAATTACAAGCTAGGAAGAAACGATCCGAATTGGAAGAAGCCACGTGGCGTGGAACAACGCAATACAGCGCTACAATGGCTCAGAGAGAATCTCAAGTCGACCGACAAAGGAGTTGTTTTCTTCGCCGACGACGACAATACTTACTCCGTAAAGCTGTTCCGAGAGGTGAGCAAATCCGTGCATTTTACAGTATCATGCTCTGATCTAGATGAATGCAACCAAGGTAATTACCCAGAGTAGTAAAATGGACGAAAAAAGACCAATAAAACCAATAGAAACTAATAAAAAGAAGTAACATTGGTTGAAAAAGCAGTATATCGTATTTGTGTACTAAAAAGCAAAGTGTTGCTTTTTAAATAAAAAAAACTATTTTTATGTACATATAATAATATAGAGATCGTCAAAAATCATCTTGCTCAGCGCGGGGAAAGAGTTGGATAAGACCCTGTATAGTACAATACAAGTTCCCACGTTGTAGTTTTAGAGCTACCTCCACATTGTTCCTTCACTGTTCCTATACTTGTTAGCTACCTGGCCTGCAAAGTGGGTGATGTGTATATACAAGGTATCCTACGCAACTGGGGCAGGTCGTAACTCCTAAACGATCGGGGATAGACGTTATAAATAAAAATTGAATGGTATAATACAGTGCGTAACATGCAACTGCACTTTTTTTTCGCTGAAAACGCATGTTTTTACTGCACCAGTCGATGTAGTTTTTTTTACATCAAATAAAAGTAGCATTAAACTTATTCGTTAGGAAGTTATTGAAGCTAAAATTTCTCTGAATTATTTCGGTCTCTCGAAAGTAAATCGAATCAAATCGAATCAATAATTTGTGCCGAGACCCCTTAAGGTGGACAAGTAGAACTTGGAGCATGACCGTGGCGATGTCAGGCACTAGGGACCAATTGGTCCAGATTTATAGACTCTATGATCGACCCGCGCACTATTTACAAATTGTGCAGAAATGTATAATTATGGTTGTTACAATGCAAACTGATATATTTAATTATATTACATATAAAAACATGCAATCACAATATTGTAGAAGCTAATATAACTTGTTGCCAGTGGAAGAAGATGGGAAAAGATTGAATTATCTTCTAAAATTGAAAAAAAGGCCTTTAAGAAGAAACTTTTGTATCATAGTTATTACGTATAACAATTTCGTAACATTAATTGCTTGACCGATTGTTCCAATGTATAAAATAATGTGGTTCTGTCAAAAACTGTACCAGTGTTCTGCAAAGAATCATTTCACAACTCTGGAAAAGTTCATTATAGCTCTGAAAAGAAATAATTAATAATCGGTCCACCATGCGTGTTGCGTAACTGTCTGATTTAATGCTTTTAATCAAATAATGCTACAAAATCGTTATACGTAATAACTTTGATGCAAAAGTTTCCTTTAAAGAATATTTTTACAATTTTAAACGATAATTCATTCTTTACCTGCCTTCTTGGACTAGCAATAAATTATATTAGATTCTATAACGTTGTCTTTACACGTTTCTATGAATATATTAATTAAATTATCTTTGCAATGAGATAATATGTATATAAGTCATTTAAGTTTACGACTACTTACCGTGACTGTAAAATTTACTACGTTTAAAACGTCTATAATTTTGTTAATATGTATTTATAATTGTTGTTTGTCAAATGTAGACTGCGTTTGCCTCTTGGTTGTAAATGTAGACTTGTGTTTTTTCGTTATCCGTCGAATGATGTTTTCTTCATTTCCACTGCCATTCATACGCACGTCCTGCATCCACATTGTTCTGGCACAGGTTGAGCATTCAGTATAAACTGCGGAGGTACAGCTTGCATTCGACTAATAATAGTAATAGAAATATTCAATATACTTTCCTAGCCGCGCATTTTCGCTATCCTTTACCAACTTATTAAACAAATAACTATATTAATTACTCGATAGGTATTGATAAATAAATATTCCTATTATATTATATTTGCTCTGATTTTGATTGACGATATTTAACCGATATATTAAAAGAAATGGAAAACATCGTATTTGATAGACTTGTTTTTAAGTCTCTTGGTTGGTTGGCTACGTATTTCGCCATTCTCTTTTGATCGTGGTCTTTTTGTTTGATAAATTATAAAGGCGAGACGTGAGGCTGAAAAACAATGTCTCCTGCATGCTCGCAACTGTCCAAATCCACAATTAAGCAGAGGGACAACGTGTGAAACTTTACTGTATGACCCCATGGTACGTGCGTTTGTATAACACAGCTGAACAAATTGTGGCAGTGCTTATATGAGATTACAAAATTCGTATCCATTCGTGAAGAATGATTATTGCCATAGAGAAAAAGTGTAAAATAATTGGATAATGTACATGTTTGAAGTGAAAATAAAAATTATTAATGGTTTAGGATTTAACGAGAAACTAATCGTTAGATATTTACATTTAAACATAGCAACACTTTAAAAGATAAAAATAAGTGGAAATAAAATAAAATTTCTTATGTCTAATATAAACTACTGTATTCGTATAATATATATTGTACAATATATCACTCGTACAGCATAGAGCTTATTCCTTGCCTTTTACAAGGACTTATCGCACATTTCTTTTTGATTATAAAATTCGTCATTTTAGGAATTACATCTACTAATCCCGTGCTTGTACGTTTTGTTTCAGATGGAAAAAGTTCAGAAGGTCGGTGTGTGGCCAGTTGGTCTAGTAGGCGGTTTGATGGTGGAGAAGCCTATATGTGATAACGTAACGAATAAAGTGACCGGCTTCAATGCAGCTTGGAAACCGGATCGGCCGTTTCCTTTGGACATGGCGGGTTTCGCAATAAATCTCACGCTTCTTTTCGACAAAAAGGACGCGTTGTTCTCATACGATGTTCAGAGTGGTTACCAGGAAAGTGAGATTCTGCGACAGATCATTACGAGAGATCAATTGGAACCGCTAGCAGACTGTTGCACAAAGGTATACCTAATGTTTATCAGTTTTACCGTTAATTTTACAACAGGTATTCTTGCCAAGTGACCGTGTGTTTTTAATGTCGATCATTTTTGCGTTTACAGGTGTACGTGTGGCACACGCGCACAGAACCTCCGCAGCTCAACGTCGAACAGCTTTTAATAAAAAAGGGAAAACGCTCAAACATTGATATCGAAGTTTGATACAATGGCCCACCATTTGTGTTGTCATGTTACATTAAAGAGTTGTCGCGGTTGTCCGTAAGGCAGTGAACGAATGTCGTTATTAAGCCATTTGCTTTGTCCAACGTAAAAAGATGCAGCTGCATAATGTTCTTTTTCACGATGTCCGTTTAGTTTCATTAACTATGCTCCAATTTGACAAAATTAGATTACAAATTACTTTTTCCAAGAATACTCGATACATCTCGTCAATATCAAAGGAAACCATGTTTTAATACACAGCTCGTTTACTTCTGCAGATTTGATTGCAGAAACAGTAGATTTATTGCTATTCGTTATGTCAAACAAGGTGGGCCGAGAGGACAATCAACCGATGAAACGGTCACGTTCCTCATATCGTGACTATGTCACGCAGTGTGTATTTAGTCACTTCGCTCAAAAGTTATTTTTCTAATTATTCCTGTGCCCGCACGTACAAGAAATATCGATGTCGGCGTACTGACTTCTTTCTGGAGCTTGTAAATCGTGTATTTAATACATATTGAACGAAATAAAGAAGTACGGTAATAGGACTTTTGAAAATGTTTTATTCTTTATTCGAGTACGTTTCCTTGTCGCGTACAGAAAAAGCATACATAAAAAATATGCCTTACATCTACGGGCTTTAATAATATTCGTAATATCCTTTAAATTGGAAGATGCGCAGTAATACTTTTTTTTGTGGGAAGCTACTTGGGTTACGGATTTTGGCAACGGATACAAAATAGCTAGATAAAGATGACAGCTTCACTTTCCTCACGGTCGATCACCTCCCACGGGTGCAACCCTGTAGAGCCACGAAGGGCAGTACGACGATTACGCCGTGCGCGGCTTCTGTATCTTCATCCCACGATAACATACTTCTGATAATATAATATGTACTCGTTGGCTTATAATCTAATAAGTACTATATATTTGGCAAAACTCTGTTTTCACATTACGTAAAAAAGCTACCTGTTGCGGAATGTCGGTTCGCTCAGAGCCAACTCTCGCCTCTTACCTTTCGATCTAAGCTACTATTCGAAAGTTTGGAATCGCCTGTTTGACGAGAAGAAACCTGGGATTTGTCAGTAGAAAAAATATGAATGCACGTTTGAGCTAGCGTATGCGTCAGGCATATGTCATCGTGTACCTACGTACAGTGAGGAAAGAACGATTTAATTACAATTATTATTCTCTACTTGTTTGAAGTTATTGTTCCTTGTTATTTGCTGTCCCTTTCATAAGAACAACATTCCTTCTTTTCTGTTACCATTTTCCACGTTGTTCACATCAGTCCTTCAAATTTTTATGAAGATGCAGCAAGGAACGTGTAAAATTCTTATTATGATGCACAATAGCCTTTTCAATGAAAGGTACATAAAATTGCATAATGTAGCGATTTTAAATATGTAAAAATTAATAATTATAATCTCAACATTTTTTTGTAGCTATGCATACTTATGAGCTATGCACTTTTGTAGCTATGCATACTATATATGATGGTATAAACACTTAATCGTATTTCTTCCATGAAAAAATCGTAGTTTCCTCTCATCAGATAAATGATTCCGAGTTTCTGCGCGGTAATGTACATCGCGAACGTTGGCCTCGAACTTAGAGCAATTCATTCTTTTCTTATCAGCAGCTTGGATCGCCCTTTTGCACGCGAACGCGACCTCCGAACTTGCGTGCAACATTCTAAATTTACCGAACTCCCTTAAATTTATCCTCGATAATTCTTACGATTAAGAAAAAACGTTTACAAGCATTTACAAAAACTTATCACATTTTAACTGCGTTTTTGCAAAAAGCCGTCATACACATTAGGATACAATGTTGGTATTTTAAGTTATCGGATATCAATATATGGCAGCTTCCAATTTGCTTTCCTCGATACGAATTCGTGAAGAATACGCACGGATCCTTAATATAATCGGCAAGTGTTATGCATCAAGGATCTTCCGTCTCGTCACGGGTGTGATTACTTACTGGATATCGAAAATGCCATTGATCTTGATTACACTATACATACAGATTTAGAGAGACCTTTCGTGTCAAGATAATATCGAGATTAGTTCGAATGCCATTATGATCCGCATAACAATGGCTCAAACACTCCCTTCATCTCTTCAGGGATACTGACACGTTTATTTACCTTTAGTTTAAACTAACACTAACGTTCAGCGGCCACATACGTGGACGTTACTTTCTTCATGTATTTTCATCGTTCTTCCGATTTCTCTTGTTTCGTAAACTGCTGTTGACATAAAACGGCCAAAACGTAATTGAACACAAAATCATATCACACTTTTCGCGCTATAGAACATTTTTTGCTAATGCCATTCATTATTAACGTTTTCCAATGCTCCATCATCCAGTCCTCTCTGGTATTTATTACATTTTGCGTCGATCACAATGGCCTTCGCAATCCCGACTGAAGTATGAGATCGCAAAAGCCGCCCAATTCTCATTTCGGCCACTCTCTTTACGACTCTTAATTTCATGCAGTAAAATAACGCGATAAATACATTGCGAGAAAACATCTAAAAGAATGGAAAATAAGAAAAGAGCGGCTGGAGGGGGAGGAAAGAATTTGGGCCGCTCTTGCGCGCTTCGACGATTAAATCGTAATATCCTTAAAGTATGCACGATATAAGTTATCACGGTGTAAAAGAAAACATAAAAATTATGAGCCTTCGACTCTGCGAAAAGGAGTACAAATATGTATAACCATTTCGTAGGTTTGAAGGCCAAATCTAACAGAGGACATTCCGCAGAGTCGATTCTCGGCCTTAAGTAGTGCACGCGATAATAATAAAACGTAAGAGGGGGAGGGGGAGGGGGGCGAACGTTTGGTGACCTGAGTTCATCGATCGCCGATGACAACCAGTACGACAAGCCCGCAATCTGTCGTTTGCAGGGATCAGTCTTTGAAAAAAATGGTACGAGCGTACGGTCATAAGTGGTGGAGCGGGGGGGGGAGGGTGATAAATGGTGTAAAATGTCACAGGTAAACGTACCCGTCTACGTGAACGGCTAAAGTAGAACACTCAGGAATGACGGGATGCTAAAGTCCCAACATTAAGAGTCGACTTCTGACAGTCGACACGTAAGACAGAGAAAAGGCCTACGCGGTGCATGGGCTCTCCCGATTGTCCCAAAACTTTTTCACATCGTCACGCAGACCACTGGGTCATATGGCAAAATGTGGTGATATCAGGCTAAAACATATACATAAAAATCTTACTCATACGCAACGTTCATGGCAATCACACTCCTATCTCTAAATCGAGTCTGCTTCTCGAAAGTTAACCGTTAACCCTTTATGGTCTTATATTCAGTGTGACTCACAGTCGTGCTCTTTGCGGTGAATGCTCCCCAGTAACCGTGCACGTGAATCCACACGCTATGGACAGCATCTTCATCTCCGTTACTCGCCATAAGAATCTTAGCGCTTGCGTGCGCACCCTCGTAATAATCGTATTACCATCTGTGAGTCAAGGCCGCCTTTCAGAAGTCAACTCTTAACACATTGCTGACGGAATGCCATGAAGCGGATCGAAATTCGGATCCTGTACATCGTTGAGAAGTACGTGTACGACTATTTAAGAGAACGTTTTACATCGGTAGTTTTTAAAAAATAATCCTAACGCTTCGGTTAACGATAGAGGTGTAGGTGATGCTAATTGGCGTATCTCGTCGCCAGACGCTTCATGACGAACGATGATAAATCGCGTCTTCCGTCAACAATATGTTAATATAGGGCTACAAGCGCCGGTGACGATAAGTTCCGAAAATATATACACGTTACAGAGGTTGTCGCAAAATTGCGGATAGTGAGCTCCGTTGCCCTTGTTCTTCCTGATCGCCTTTCTCGGCACCGTAATTTCGCTCACTCGCGGAATATATTCTTCCACGAAGGAGAGAAATGTCCAGGCGCCACGATCGACCGGAACATGGCGCAACGGAGAATGTTTTCGTTTTACCTTCGTGCCGTGCACTGTAGCGATACGTAGTGCTACCCAGCGTACTAGACTGTGATTATCTAAAGGGTGCCTCGAAGCATTGATCGGCAGTCATCGTCGAACCTCTACCAATTTCGCGATCAATTTTGTACATTCCTTTCTAATACGTAAGCGATCTACCTATGTGCTCATCCTTTTAATACGCGCGTAAATGCGACACATCGAGAGTCTTTCTCTAACGGACGATCATACCAAATACGTCCGCCTGACGCGTCAGTGCCGAATCGTTGGGAATATTCGTGCTTGCATAGACTTTGACGATTACATTGACAAGGGATAGGAGTTTAAGGCTCTTTCTTATAGTTACACGAGAACGTCTTAATCTATTGGATAAAATCAAGTCAGACCCGATGATTTTGTACCGAATAATTTCCCTTACCAACGATAGAAATTCCCTCCGACCACCTTTGATATACTTTGTCACACGATATACTCCTATTGTTGGTAAAGACGTACTGCAGGAAAGTGAACGAAATTATCGAAAGAAGCGGTTCCGCAGCCCATTTCGTTCTTTACGATTATCGTCACTCCTTCTGGAATTGCACACACTTTGGCCGGAGAACAAAAAATCCCCTTCGAATCACCGGGGAATGTTGTAATCCCAACGTTCCCCGATATCGAGAAAAACTAGGGTCCGCGGAAAGGAAAAAGAGGTAACGTCCGAAACTCCGTTTTTCGCCAGCGGTCCGAACACGCGCGATTGTACGAGCTCCTTCGTATTTTCGAGAACACTTTAGCCGGAAACTGTGTTTCCGCGAGGATTTACAATCTAGTACGCCGGAAGAATATCTAGACGGCCGAATCCTTGCCGACGAAGCCGGTCTTTGAGACGGATCTCTTCCCATCGAACGTGATCGAGGTCTCCCGGCGAAGCCCAGAGTCGATGATCGGCGTGATTTTCTTCTCCTCCTTCAAGGGTTCCTTCTCGTCTCTGAAAAGTCCAAGACGTGCGTCTTGCTTCGATTAAAGTAATCGCTGTGCGCTCGTTGGTCTCTAGTGGTGGGCATAAGAGCATGTCGAAATGCGATGCGTGGTGCAACATCGAATACACGTTAGGCATGCCATCAATCGTTAATGTTGTATTTTTGCAAAAGATACGTACGAAAAAGCGATATCCTCGGACTGTCCTTAAAGGTGCAATACCGCAGGACTGTTTTGAACTAATCCCTCGCATAACTGTCCCGATTTACGAAATATGGGGAATCTTGAGAGACTTTAAGAGGGGTAATGGGCAAACTTTGAGATTTACGTTCAAATTTATAAGAGGACCTTCACGACGAGAATGGAAGGGATATACGAAATGTTGCATTGCCGAGAATTTGATTTTCGACTTGTGCTCGTCGATAACATTTCGCGTAGCATCAGGTTAATGTTTACCCATTTTCATTTCATGGCGCGTAAAAGTGGCAAGGTATCGAGTAAATCGGAGTGGAATATACGCTACTGATGAAACGGGCATTACGTTACTTTGAGTGTGATCATGCAGCATGGCCAAAGCACGGGCGAGTAATTGCGATATTTCTACGCAGCGCGTAATGACAGTAGGATAGAGACACTAATTCAGCGCATGAGTGTGAGGGGCTCAGTACACGTTGCAATACGAGGGTGGTTGGCGGTACGAATAATGCGTAAAATCAGAAATAACAAGTATTATCTCATGCTCGATTTCTAGCGCAATTGTACCCTCGTTTATAAGTACTAAGACGTATGTTTCTTTCCTACAAAACGTAATAGTTTTTTCTAATAAGATTTTATGTCAAGACAGACATGTCTTTTATTTATATCAATTGCGGACATACTTATTACGTTTAAATTATAAAAAATTTACGCTGTACTTATATGCAGAAATACTCAAAAAAGAAATTTGAAACAAACTAAATAAAAAAAAAGTGTAAAAAGACTACCGAGAACACGAATAAAATATCCGTTGTGATTTATAGCATGAACGGAATTAAATAACGACATATACGTGAAGTGAACATATTATACACAGCGAAAAATTCATTGTAATTCTGAATATATGATTTTTGGAGCATAAACTGTGGAGCAAACAGGATAGTAATCTTTAAAGTGATTTATAACTTTTTTAACATGTAACGTTTTCATGTTCCGTAAGGGACAGGGCAGTAATCCTTAAAATAATTAATGACTTTTTTACCATGGAAAATTTTCACGTTCCGTAAGCATGCGAATACTTATGAACGGGGGTGTACATGCATTAGCGATCGCAAAGGCGATACTCTCGATCGCATCGAATGTTCGATTTCAACTACCTTAAATCAGAAAGCCGGATACGAAATGGAGGTAAAAGATGGGAAAGGAGAGTGAAAGTAAAACAGAGAGCGGTGAGAGGAGAGAGGTGAGAGATAAAGAGAGAAAGAGAGGGAGGTATGGAATCTGAGTTATAAAAAAAATATCATGCCAAGTAGAAAGCCGTATCAGAGCTCCCTCGAAAGGAGCCATGCTTCTTACTGCTTCACTTATATATCGTTCTCTCTCTTACATGGCAGTGTGTTTGACCAATCTAATGGTATTTTTTCCACTACCCGAGTCTTGGATGGCCGTCACCCCGGCGACATTGGCCAATTTTTGGTCGCAATACGGCAATGGAAACCGCCAACCGTAAAGACTATCGATAAAGAAAAAAAAAAACAGAGAGAAATACGAGAGAGTCAAACCGTTTTCTCCTAATGTCGCGCTATATTCTAATCACTGTGTCCGATTATTTCGACAGTTCCCCGGACTTAAGAGGCGAACGCGAGTTTGGCTCTTAACCATCGGTCGGCGATGCCTCCTTCCTTTCGTCACGTGGCTAAGAACGTTGTTCGCTTATGCTAAAAGCATAATGAAGCGGACATATTTTGAGGAGATACATCATCCCCGCGTGATCTCAGAGACTAATGGTGTTACTTATACCACGTGCGCGTTTTTATTAGTTTCAGTAGCTGTTCTTTAGATTTCATGTATCTTTTATATTAAATCATGATGCAAGAACATTATAATTACCGACCCGCGCGAAATGACTGATCGATCACTTTTTGGAGAAATTGCACAACTTTATGGCGGTGCATTTTCTGAGATTTTCTATGATTATGTTGCGGTATACGCGCAAGCTGAGAAAACCCCTGAGAAGAATACGGGTCTAATTGGTAGGACGAAAAGCGTATATCTCTGGCTACGCGTACTTTCAATCCAGGTATATTATTCGTTGAGCATTCACGCACACTAGATTGACCGCGTGACAAAGGCAGTTGATGAGAGGTGTTCAGACCGTATATAGTGTGAAATAAGCAGCGAGTCTCAAAGTTTTATGTAAATATAGATAGAATCGTGGTACACGGGAATAGTAAGTCGTGGGGATTGATCAATTCCACGTAAGCACAGCGATCCTACTCCTTTACAAATTATCATGTCAATACCTAAAAAATTCCTATGCCGTCCCGGGGTTTTTCCTAAATTGCGGGAAGAGTGGACCATTATATTAATGGACAGACATTTTTTATATGTCTCACTTTTTAAATATATATATGATATACTACAATATATCTCAAGCGTGGTCGGTAATTGTAGTGTTAAAATATCTGAACTGATTGTCAATAGACAAATTGTAAACGTTGATAAAAAATATTGTTCCTTCATGATTCTGACATTACTTCTTGATACTATTATGAAATATAGTGAGTAATATTATATCTAAAATAGTAAACAGACATAGTAAAAAACAGTAAAAATAATACTCTAAAACGTATATTGGAAGATAGACGTTATCATGGGTCCAAAAGGAAATATGCACCGCCTCCCGTGTGGTTGTTGAGAATCGCCTGCCGTTCAAGTGTCAAGCAAACATTTACCGCGCAATTTTTGTCGTCTCTGAATTGCGAGCTATCATCGACGACCCTCATAAGGAAAACTCTGCGTGTAAACGTCGCTACATCCGGCTTAGGAATTACATTCGAGTGTTTGGGAAGAGAAAGAGAGAAGTCATCGAACGTGTGAACGAGGTTCGACAACGAGTGCAAAGTTGAATGATATGATAATATAGCGCCAGACTTGCCAAAGCACAATGTAGAATATATTTAATATGTACGAAATGAGGTAAATCATCTAAATATCAAAAGGACGTCTCGTATACGTGTAAAATCAGTTTAAAAGCTCGTAACCCATCGTGGGCTTACCTGCCGAGTTTCGCGTCATCCTCGTCCACGGGTTTCCGCCGAGACCTCTCGCACACGTAGTATATAATCCCTGAGAACAAAGGAACGAGAATGAACATGGATAGAGGATTAAATGCCAATTAGATTTACATACAGATTTGCGGAGTGCAAATTTGTATCAGCTGTGCAACTTTGCTTCCGCCGTTTTTCCATACTTGCCTTTAATCGTAAATGGTGATTCATTTAACGCGAGATTCGTACGCTGCCCCAAAGATGGGAGAAAGTAGTGGCCAATGATGGACAATGCTTTGAATCATAAATGTATAATGAGTTTTTTTCACGACAAAGCCGCGAATTTCGAAAGCAAAGTTGTTCACTTATTATGAGAATATAAGGATGTCGTATACGATGAATATACGAGTCGACCGACCTGTTTTGTGCGCGCAGCAGCAAATAACATCGATCACGATGATAATGATGAAGAGGACAGCGATGACGATGCCGATTATTGCTGCGCTGGAGATGAGCGGGCCTTGGTGTACCACGGTGGTAACTAAACCTTCAAAAAGGACAATGAGAAAGTTAACAATGCCAACCTGTGCAGCCGTACGTATGCATTGTTGCAAACCGTTAGTGCAAAAGCAATACTGAACGATGTTTGGTGATGGAGAAAACAAGTGCCACTACCTCGGGCACGATGCATTCTACGGGGTCGACATGGACAACGGAGAACGTACTGGTACGTTTGAATAACGGCAATCTTGATATATCACATTTTCTGGCTAAATCATGCGCAAAGCCTGATCTACACGGGGATTTTTCTTCGCGCGATCCAATTGGAGAAACGAATGGAGAAGGTCTTTCGTTCGGAGTTATAAATTTATGCCGGACGTATAGGATTCGACATCACCAAACACGTTACGCGAACGATTATTACTTTTAGTCTCCTGAAAAGAAACAAGATCGGCGGGGATGTGGGGTGTGCCAAAAATCCGTCTTCGTCAAAGCACATACGCGAATAAGGACCAAAACCGAAGACAACGATACGTAAGTACACATATTGTTAATATAGCGATAAGTACTGTGTTAATCGGTCGCAAGTATTAGCCCAAACGTATAATAAAGAAGCCATAGAGGTCTACCAAAGTCGGATGCAAAGATCGCTAAGAAGCTCAAGGAAGGGGAAAAAGCTCATTCGCTACCTTTCTCTCCCGCTGTTAGTCTCTACGCGTTATGGTGCTAATCTAAGAGTGCTACCTTCACACAGAAAGCTTTTCCACTGAATGCCTCCTTTTCTCGCTCTTTTGCTTCAATTCAAACAAGGACCACTACGATACTTAGCGGATGTACGACTTTCTCTCTTGGAGGATTGGATATATTTACCGTAATCGGCGCGTGGCGCTTCCCGTCGGTTTTAAAGAAGTCTCAAAGAGTACAGGCTACGTATAACGTACGAAAGAAATGAACGAGACGGCCAAGAAAGAAACCATCTCAAACTGGTCGGGTTCATCGAGCGTGATTGAGACACGTTCATTCACGTTTCTTGCTGTTCCGTTTACTCCTGGCGATATGCACTAATGCGGCACTATTCCTTCCCCCTCTCCTCCCCCCCCCCTCTTATTCTCAAAATCCGAGCAAAACATTGCGAGATTTAAAGCGGCACGATAAGGTTATGCCAATTTGAAGGTGGTTTCTCCGCTGGCAGTTTCTTCAATTGGCATTCCTTGGACACTCACATATATTTCCGTTGTTACGTAATATTTACAATATGTGTTTCACAGGAAAACTATACGTTTACCCTCGTCATAAATACGAACATATTAGGCACTAGGCTAGTACATATCTTTACGCGTCTGTAACTGTTATCTCGCTTTTTCTATACATACATATACGTTTGTACATATACGTTCGTATATCATATATTTATATATATATATATAAGTATATTCATGTATGTATACCTTTCGGGAATTACCGGCGACCTGCTTAGCCGTCCGGCTGAGCAGCCTATTACGATAAAGGTTTCCGTCAGGGGTGTCGTTTAACGACTAATCTTGAAAGTTCTCTTAATGTTTTCGGGCAAGTCAAAGATGGCGCAGCAAGGGAATCGCGAGTTCCGCAGATAGTACACGGGCTTCGACCGGCTCTCCGTATTTCGCGATCGTGTCTCGATCGAATCCCGAGTTTCCGGGCGTAAAGTTAAGGGTCCGTGCATCCAGGAAAATGGATAGTAGCGCGCAATATATGAGGGTGGAATCTTCGGAGACAAAATCCGCATACTCGAGCGGTCCGATATAACGAGCACCGTGCATCCTCCACGGGGATTTTATTACATCATCGCTGCTTTCATCGTTGAAAGGTTCGAATGCATGACTTGCCTAAAGGCGCCGTGTGCCCTCGAAAATAGATTCATCACCCTCGACATTGCAGCATGCGTTCTTTCCTAGTGCAAATATTGCTCCCCACCTTGGCTCTCTCTCCCTCCCTTTTTCACTGCGTTCCGCTCAACCCCCTTTCCTCTTTTCCTCTCTCTCCCTCCCCCCCTCTCTCTCTCTCTTTCTCTCTTTAGTTCCTTTTCCTTGCGCTCTCACCGACTTTCATGGAACGAGCCATATTACACTCCGCGCAGGCTATTTATAACGGGTCTCTGTTTCGGAACGAGAGTTCCACGAACTTATATCTATTCACGAGAAACTCTTGTGCTCTTATGTTCCGCTCGTATCTGCGAAGATGCGGTGGAAAGGATGCGGAGAGAGAGAGAGAGGGAAAGAGAGAGAGAGAGAGAGAAATATGGAGAAAAGGGAGAGCGGAGATAGCGTGGTCTCTCCGGCAACGCATTTGAGCGCCCGTGAATTATCATCCAAGGAGGCGCCCCGATGCCGGATACTTTGCCCAGGAATGCGTTGTTTGGACATTGCACAGAAGGCGCGGTGTGGAAACGAATAACAGGAAGGCGAAGATGTTTGACTGGCGGCAAATGAATTTGCACGGAAGCGTATATCGCGTTTCGCAGGCGGGCATTGTATAAATCAAATCCGTTTTGCGCTGTCGCGCGACGTGAGACGCGGTATAATGTATAACCAAGTGCACGATCTGGAATTCAGATCGCGCTGCTTTAAGTCACTGGTTTTGACGTGCACCGGAAATATGGAGCAAATTACGTCGAGGTTTTAAAACTAGATTTATATCCGTACGTGTGACAGGTATTGTTTTTTAATTATTTATTATCGACGAGCAGTCAGACAAGCGTGGCGCGTTTGAAACGTTCCATCGGCTTCCCTTAAGCCGTTCCAGTTGTGCACAATTGAAAATTGCGTATTAGTTTGAGTAAAGGTGGCAGTGAATACGGTGACACGATCTGCGACTGCTGGTTGGTTTGACGTATAAGCGATGATCGAAAATGCGATAAACATTGTTCACAAAATCTGCTACCATTGCCCGAGCTTACTTTTTCTTTCATTTATCGGAGTGAATCTTTGAAAGGGTTAAAAACCGCATCAAAGCTCGATGAGAATTCTTAGACGATGGTACTTTACTAGAGTGCTAAAATTTACGTTTCACTTAAACGATAAAGTGGATCCTACTTTTCTGTGATAAGAGGTCTAGTTCCTTTTTTCCTTTGTTGCGAGATTTACATTTAGAAGAGCGGAGGGCTGCAGCATGTCCGGATTAATATGAGCAGAGCTCTTCTCCGATTCGTTTGTACGTCGTCGGATTATTTCTAAAGCGGTGCGGATCGAATAATTGAACGTTAAGAGGGAATTCATTTCCCCTGACTGGAAGTAATTCCGTACGGGAATCCAATCCTTTATTTCTACGATTGCATTCTGGGAATGATACGGGAGCAAATATACCTCTCGAGCGATTCATTTGTAGGACGCAAATTATCCTCTCACGGTGTTTTTGCAGCCCCGATTCTTCCACCCTAACGAGAACAAATTGACTTCCCAATGAAGAAATCGTTAATCCAACTTATTTTGCAAAGCATTTAAGTGAACACTTTTAATCGTTTGTGGTCCCAAATCAAAGCAAATTATTTTTGAGCTACGAAACATTGTGATTTGAGTTTGTACAAATGCATTAACAAACTCTTACTCGATGCTTTTCATTTCATTTCACGAATTGCTTCTTCATAATCGTATATAGATTATATCATAAATACGTTCTTTATTAATTTACTTAACGCGTACCGCCGCAGAGCTCAAATGTAGATTCCAATATAAATCGAACAGTGTTAAATACAAATAAAATTGTTAAGTAGAAAACATTATCGAATATCGGTTAATGGACGTGTCGGAAAAGTTGCTCGTACGCGCAAGTTTGTATCATACAAATAAAAGCGCACGATGAAATGATAAAGAGTTCCTAGAGTGGTTTATTCCGAAACATTATGCCTTTTAATCAACGAGGTACCTTATGCGTTTTCATTTAAATGAAACGAGCCCACATTTTGAAGTTGCTCTTCCGTGTTTTAATCGACACGAATAATTTCCCCGATTAATCTGGCGTTTTAATTCCCAATCTGCACGGTTCGTATAATATCATTTGACTCCACGGTCAAAGTAATCTCCCTAGGAACAATTTATCATTGGAATCAATCCAGCTTCGTCACATGGAATTATCGAACTTTGATTTAATCTCGTAAATGCGTTATTGAAATCGGCCCGGGGATTAAAGCAATTTTAATATCCCAGTTGCCGCGACAGGGACCGACGGTAATGCAAACTGGAAAGGACAAAAGTAGGGAAGGAAAAGCACAAGAAAGGATCTCGATTGGTCTCGTTCTTCGCCGCATTTATTCGCAAAGGAAGTTTCCGGAACGATCTCCTTCAGTTTCATTAAAATTCGACACGACAATAGTTCTATATATAAACTGTGTGTCTAATCGGAATTTTTTCTTCGCGTTTAAAGAAAATTTTCAAGTATTGTACGCACGCCACCGCGACACGGGCATTGTTGATTGTAATGTTCGACTACTGAATGCTACCAACAGCTAGGCTTTCTCAAACTCCATATGAATGTTTCTGAAAGCTGGAGGACTATTTGGAGTTGCAATTACTGTTACGCTTGTTGTAGATATAGTTGTAGAAACTGCTATATAACAATTCTGAAGTTTCTTTTGTTAGTCATTCTACGTTACTTACTTCTTGTAGTTAAGGAGTTAAGTGCCGCATCGGAATTATTGGCATTACAAATTTTGATACACGTAAAAATAAATCTATTATTCTCCAATAATGGAAGTAATAAAACTTGTTTGGATTCTTGTGTATGGAAAAGCGAAAACTGTAAGAGCTAAAAAGGATGTCGCACCGAGTTGATAGACGTGTGATCGCCGCCAAAAGTCTCACGACAAAATAGCGGTCTTTTCAATTTCCACTGACAAACATCGAATCGTCGACTGAGAGGACAGTTTCTGGAAGGATCTCGAGAAGAGTGCGTTGCGCAAGTTTTGACACCGAAAATTTTACGTTGGATCATTATATTATTAACCATTTGAGTGCGACGAAGCGCTATGGCGCTTCTCTTGTGTTCTGCCAAAAATGAAAATCAGGAAAATTCAGTTTCTTACTATAATTTTCGCATTGTTTAAGAGCACATGTATCATATGAATAGAGGTTTTTATTAATATCATTCAATTGTGATTTTTAATAATGTAAACATTGAAAATTGTTTTCATTTTTTAATCTCTTGACATAAAAATAAAACGTAATTTGATGCGTCCGAAAAATACTCATTAATTTGGCTCAATCGGACAGTTAAATGCAAGTAAAGAAAGAGAACGTTTTATTTTGATGAATCCCACAAAATATTATATACATATTTCGATAAAAGACGAACTTTTAAATACTCGAAAAAAGTTGATTTTCACATTTTTGTCAAAATTGTACAAAACGCGTATATAACATATTCAGTAAAATGTCTGCATAAAAAATTTACTAGACTACTATTTGCTTCAAGCATTATTGAAACTCTAGAAAAGGAATGGTTAGCAACTAAAAATACCACAGAAAGACTATCAACAAGTAAAAAGTTTTCTCTAGAAAAAATGCCTGGGCGAAACTTCCGACAGTGTGAAGTATGCGGTAAAAAAAATGATAATAGAATTAAACAATCCTACCCAATTTGCGCTATATGTAAAAAAGGAATTCATGGAATTTGTACAGCAAAACACTCTTGTAATAAGTGAGAATAAAAAATATTTTTGTCGATAAAAGTTACTTTTTATATAGTAATTAGAGTGTATTACAACCATTTTTATTGTTAAAAAAAAATTCTATACTAGTATATATACATGACAATGTTTCAGCACTCAAACGGTTAATAAACGGTTGATTTAACTGTTGCTTGTTATTCCTGAATCGTTTGCAGAAAAAATTTCTCTCGATAAGTCGTTTTTGTATGTCTCTTGTAACAACCCCCATTTATTTTCATAGGCAACAAAATGCGCTACCGAATAGAATCAACTCGTGCGGCAAAGTATGCGGTCGCTACTTCGCGGATGTTACTCCGGTTCGTGTACTCCGCGGCTGTACGTGACGTTTATTATTACCTCGCCGCCCGTTTAGGCGGCACTGCGTGGTGTAAACGAATAGATAAGCGCAATTAACCCGGCGCTTAACGTGTTGGCTTATCGCAAACCAAATTTCTTCCATATTTTAATGCCACGTCATAATCTAACCTAGATTCCTGTGCAATCTTGCATCGTAAAAGGAGCGAGAAAGGTAGACATGATTAACAATGGTTTATTTGCAAATCATAGGGCAGCTCTTTGATTTGTTAAATACTCCGCAAACTTCAAGCGGCATTAGATTCAATTTAGTGTATAACGAGTTGCCGAGACGTTGCTTGGAAGATGGGGTGGGTTATATAGGCGGGTAGAAAGTGACTTTTGTGGTATACGAATTTTCCTGTTCATTATCAACCCCGAAATATATTCCTCGTTTGTCGGTAGAAAGCACTACTGAAGAACGCATTCGACCGTGAATCAAGATAACTTCCTCTTGACCAAATTCAAGGCGAATGTTTGATTGCTTTTGAACGTCACACACCTCGTGAACCTCAATTTTGCATAGCTATTGTGATCCAAGCGCAATATTTGCGCCGAAGATCGATAATAAAAAGTCATATGTGTAAAAAAAAGTGATAGTCGATCGCTCAAGGAGAGTGATTAGATGACAAGAAGGCGTAAGAAAATTTTGCTTTGTTCTATCATATACTCATTTAGCTTGAATTTAAAGATTATAAATCCTGTAGATCCTACTGACGCCTATGAATATAACACTATAGCTAACTCGGTTGACCGAAGAAAGGATTTCATAATACAAAAATACGCAATTTCAAACTCTATAGCCTGTAAAAATGCCTAACGCCAAACAATCTAACTTTGTATAAAATATAAAAATTAGCATCGAGATGCAAGGTATTATACAGACGGTATCCGACTTTGTTTACTTTAACGTACGAAAGCTCTTCGATTTCGATCCCTACATTTGATTATGTCTCTTTGTCTCTTTGTCTCTTTGCCTTAAGGCTTTTCTTCGTTATACTTATCAGCTCACCAGTAGACGAACAGCAAGGATACATTATTCTCCTCGGTAATCGAGTAAAATCAAACGCGGTGTCTGTGCTCACAGCTTTTAGGCCAATACAAAACCGAGGTTGTTCAGCGGTGAGACTATGCATTTGTGGCAATGATGAAACGAGGGCTAATGTGACTATCGTGTTTTTATCTTAAATTTTGGATGGGTATACATAATATATAGCCGTGACGCGGTTACAGACATGTTCGTTACACTTTGGATTTGCGTTCTTATGTTCGAAAGCTCAAGGTAAGGATCGGTATAACCGATAGCGTGAGAATCCAGCGATCTCTCTTCGAGACGATCAGAACGTTGTCGATGGAATGGAAATCTCGCCAACCAAATATAGGCAAATTGCGCTAATTATAAGAAATATAAAAAGAAGCGCATGCCATGCGTAATCTAACATCTAAGAACCCAGGCACTGTAAGTAACGTATGTAAAGAAAAGGAAGGATTGAATGCAAAGACCCAGCCATATTTGCCGCTGACATTATTCGCGACTTTGGGTCGATCAATGCGGACGGGCACTTTAATCAAAGAACCGCGCTGACTTTCAGATACGGCCAGGTCTTCGAATCGAATCGTGCTCGATCGTGTGAAGCACACTTCGCTGGTTCTTATTGTTAAAATTAGTAATAATCATGACACTGGTTAAACCATAACTATAATTTTGACAGTGGTAATGATAATACTAATGATACTGACAATATGATATATAGTAGTGACGATAACTATGACGATATTTAGTCTAGTCTATGATAATGTAATATTGATAATAGCAGTAATAATAATAGTAATAATAATAATAATAATAATAATCGCAAAAATAATAATTAACATTATAATAATAACCGTAATAATAATAACGCTAATAATCATAACACACATCATGCGCACTAAACACGTATGTCCAAACTAATCAAGCAAGACTAAATGACTCGGTAAGATCCCAAATAAGAGGAGAGAAAAATCATACGCAATCGCTTGAAATGAATCCAACTAAAGTAAGTTGCTCTCTATGAGGATATCGGCGTGCTCCCGTTCGTGCGGCTTTATTTGGGCTTGGACCGCGAATGGCGAATTTCTTTCGGCGTCGTCGCGTTTTAAGTATCCGAGAACTCTTTGGCTTCCAAGCGTATCGCACGGACGAGATACGTCCTATAGATGTGTACAAAGGAAAAGGAAATTCCGCTGAACCGCCAACGAGGGCCGCCGTATACGGATAAAAACGGATTTTTCGCAGAAGACTGTGGGTGGATACGAGACGTTAACCCTCTATAACCAACAACTACTTTGGACTTCGACATTACGATCATACCTCGATCGCCCTTTGCGTATAATCTCATATATTTAAAGAGGGGAAAAAAGAAATGGAATATGAACAACAGATCACTCGACGATTGGCGAGAGGACTTTCGGTCTGCGTTAATCTACGAATCTGAGGGAAAATAATAATCGACTCAGAAGAAGACGCGCAAGTGAAATGTTTACTTTGACTTCACTGTCGCTTATAGAGGGTTAAAGTTCCCTCTACGGAGCGGTATACTTTTTCGTTCTGAATCGGGAAGTTTTAATCCGTTGTACTCGTACACTATCTCCTTATTAGCTATTTAGCCGTATCTGCCTTGAATGTTAATTCTTTTATTTCTCTTATCCTTTGGCATTTTCTAGAGGATACGGCAAAACGCATCGAGGATTATTTCAAAATATATCCTCCCCCACTGAGCGACTGCGAAGTAATAAACGTAAGGGCGACACCCAGATTGAAGTACAGTACGATGCGCGTATTTTCGATCTTTCCTCGAGTCGCTGTCAGCCGTCAGAGATCAGGGGCGATCGTGCACCGAGGTCTCGTTCACGTGCTCGATCATTTAGACCTCGCCTCGCCTTGAACTTGGCGTTTTAGCCTTAGGCATTGACAACATAAGGCAGTTAAGTCTCGGGCTCGTAATGCCTCTGCACCAGCTACCGAAATAGACCCGCGGTACGCGCACGAATGCATTGCATGCATGTCGCTGGTGGTAATACGGGGAAAAGTTTGCACGTCCATTTCGCGCATCTCGACCCTTTGCAGTTCAATTTCGAATTCGACTCGACATCACGTATCGTTGCACTAGCCCGATATTCAGCGTGATTCGAAATTGTTCCTACGTTAAATTGCTTCGCGTTAACGTTCAGTTTCTCGATCTGTTTGACAACCGTACAAAGTTTGCAAATTTTGTTATCAGTTCGTTTTGTTCTTCATTTATTTTGTATCATAGCACTCTATTATTGTTGCATATCGTTGATGATTTTATCTATTTATATATACTCAACGAATTCTTATATTTATTATCCTATGTGAATGCAAGTATATCGTTGTAGATCAAGAAGTGGGTGTTAGGGACAAGGAAAAAATTTCGAACAGATTAAACGCAGTATATATCAATAATGAAGATTATTTGTGCGATTTAAATGAAAAATGTTTGAATCTATTGTGCGGAGACAATGAATGTTTTGTAAGAAGAAAAAGTAGCGATGACAATTTTATAAGAAGAAAAACCACAATGCATTAACGTATATCGTACCCGATAGCAATTTAGAAGAATCGAATGAAAATCAAAATGAAAATTGTTGAAAGGTGAACAAATAATCGAGAATGACGGAATAAAACGTTTAAACTGCAAAGGGTCAATAAACGGCGTTGGCTAAAACATCGATACTTAAAAAAAAAAGTACACAACTTTTAAGACACCGGGAGTCTTTCAAAGAAAGGTAAGCGTTCAAATTTTAATGCAAAAAAGCATTCGAAGAAACTTTTATACATTAACCGCAGAACTGCCGGTGCATTGTTTTCCTCGCATCTCTTTTCGTACGCCCCGATCGTTGTCCTTTAAAACACTTTCCACGGTGTAATGCGAGCAGTGAGAATGTAGAAGCATACAAGCAACGCGAAAGTCCATCTTGGCGACTTTCCTACCTGCACGGTACTTAATAACGTTATGCTCCTCTTTTTAAAGCTTCCCGCGCGTTGCTCCAGCACCGTCGCCAGAATAACGTGACATGTACACCGGCGCGTTTCTCCTCGTGTAAAAGTGGCCGAAGCGCAGCCTTAGCTTAATATAAAAACGTACCAGTACGTTCACTAGCCGTGAGCATTTAACAATCATTATAAATACATTTCGCTTCGCGAGCTATTTTGCAAGTGTTCATCCACTTAAATGCTACCTTTGTTTACTTCGGAATGTACCGGAACGGTCGACATATCGTTTCACTTTACATCCTTCTTCACTACATAACTAACTATTGGTGTGTGCATGTGTATGTATGAGTTTCTTGTTATCAAAGTTCGTGTATCCTTCGGATAAAACTTTTTGTTGGGCACATCAAAATAATGGGCGTTTTCGTTTATCTTCGAAGAAATAAAAAAAAAAAAGAAAAAAAAATAGTGGTAGAAGGAATAAAAACACAAGACTTATAAAAAAAGGCGCCTAGCCTCATCGATAACTCGTAAAGATCACGAAAGAGTATCTCTGATAGTATCATCCATCGTGGTCTCTTCCATATTGGAATATTCGCCTCACTTTTGTCGAGTACACGAATTGACAGGGAAGTTAGAACGTGAGCAGCAAACGTTCCTCACGATGATTCTAAATGGTTAGATATAGGATCATTATTGCTGCAGTAATGGCGGTCACGACGGACTTGGAAGTATCTCCAGGAGCAGAATCTACAGTGTAGTCCACATTGATGCCCATAGATTCTGAATGATAAAAAGTGACTTGTAGAAGGATCTCTGCCTTTAAAATGCTCTGTCAAAATCTAATTCCTATAAACTCGCGGATGGACATTAGATCATTGTCATTCGATCATCTACAAGGGCGAAGGGAACTGAGGACGTCTCACACTTTTGCAACGCATACATGCGTGAACAACGAGTTGCCTAATGCGCGTTGACTATCGATCAAAGAAAAAAAGGAAAAAGAAAAGAATACTGAGACGGCCATTCCTCAATGACCCTTTTCCCTCTTCCTTGAGTTGAAAAAAAAAAAAAGAGGAACAGAGGCGAAGTAATTTGATCGTTAAGTAAAACAATACAAATCGGTGCATTAGGCCTCGTGCACATGTACTATATATATATTTCAAAGAGAGTAATAACGTTTTAAAATGAACACTAGTATACCAAAATATTCGGTTAACGGCCAAATAAATGGGCACGTTTGGTTGTAATTGAAAATGAAACTTACCTCTGCCCGTTTTAAATTTCGACATCCCCGGTTTACTGTAGCCTATTGCATTGTGGGCCTTTAGTTCGACTCTGTAAAAGGTGTCCGAGTAAAGTTCCTTCAACCAGTGCCTCGTCCTTCCTTGGCTTTTGACTTCTACGGTTCGGCAAGTGTCTTCGAGGAGCTCCCATTCCCCGGACACTCGTTTCACCTGGCAATATTTTATCTGATACAAATCTATCGGCTCGCCATTGTCTGGCGGAGGCAGCCACGTCAATTCGTATTCATTGCTGTACGGGGAGACGTCGTATTCGTTGATCAGCTTCATTATTATCTTTGGCTCATTGGGGACAGTTCTGCCAGGTGTCGTCTCGCTGTAGAAAGTGCCAAAGTTACCCAAGCCAACCACGTTTCCCGCGGCGAACCGAAATTCGTACGGCGTCTGCGGTTTTAGACCCTCGACGACATACGGCGTGCCTGAAAAGATATGGTGCGAATGCACAGTACGGGCAGGAATAAAAGAGAACGAAGATCCTACAGGATTGCTACATAATTTAGACATATGATCCTCACTCCTCGTCCTTTTACTAAGGCATCATTTATTAGTAATTTTATAAAGGTGCGAATACATGGTACGTGCAGGGATAAAAGCGAACAAAGATCCTACAGGATTGCTATATAATTTAGATATATGATCCTTATTTTTCTTCCTCTTGCTAAGGAGTAATTTATTTGTAATTTTATAAAGAATGTCAAGGTAAAGTTAGTTTGTCCCATTGCTTCTTCGAGTTATACATTATATTCGTTATTTATTATTGCATTATGTTCACTATCATACACCAGGCTTTATCAGCTATGATTTACGTTTCAAAATATGTAAAATGTTAGACTTACTGGAATAACTCAAAGAACTTATTTCTAATTTTTAATTCATATTGCCGTTTATGAATCTGTATTATCTGAAATTTGCTATCATTTTCTTGAGATCTTTGAATGATCGAAAGGATTTGTCTTCATTATGCTCCTTCTTCTCTTCATAAATTTCTAGATTATATCTATACGTGTCAGAATAATGAGTTTGCACCTTTTCTTTCAGAAGAACCAACATATTTATCTATTAGAATACCGAGATCAAAAAGTTTGTAATACATTTTTGTAAACCTCGTAAACTGGAATTATCACATATTGCGTAATAAATAAAATTGTGCATATTTAAAAGTAACTTCCACCGAGGAAAAATAACATTTTGGTCAAAAGCGATTTAAACAAAGTTCAATTTATATTACACATTTCGTTGCATTTTTTATTATTTAAATTTAACCCTTAAGAGGAATTAAGTGTCCGACAGACACGCATGCTTTTTTGTTTTGTTGAATGGCAGGCACTGTTAACTGTCTGGCCGGAACATTTCAGTACCTCCATAAAATTTATCTCTCAGTCTCGAGGTGTAAATCATTGTTGTCGGTCGCAAGTGTGCGCCAAAGCGTCTAATAAAAATCATTCTTCCTACTAAGTATTAAGATTAAAAACAATAAGATTACAGATTTTTTAAATAAAAAATCTATTAGCTGTACAACTTTCCTTTCGCCAGTCTTACTTCCAAAATTCAAGCCTTTATCATAAAAAAAAATGATTTTACATTTATTATTCAAAGTATTCTCCATCATTGGCCACAGTGCAAGAAACCGATTTACACCGCATGTCACAGCTTGGATAAGTACCGAAGGATATTATAAAAACCATGAGAACCCCATTGTAAGTTAATGAAACTTACCAACAGACCAGGTTTTATTACGAGCCTCGGTCCAAGTTTGTCCACCCTCCTTGTATTGCACGGTGATCGTCCTTACGGTCAGCTCCGGATGCGTAGTCGGAGGCTCCAGTTCGAATTTAATCGTCGTGGCGGTGATCTCGATCATTTTCGAACTCAAAAGCTCGGCCGGCCTCGTGGCTTCTCTCAGCTCGATGATGCGCTCCCTCATGCCGTGCGTGTTCGCGGCTATGCACTTGTAGCTCGTGTAATACCGCCTGTCAAGTGGCACTATCTTGAGTAGGGAGACAGGCCCGTTGCCGCTTTGTTCGATCATAGGATCGTCGATATTCTGGCCGCCGGGCATGGTCCAACGGATCGTGGCATTGGGTATGCTCTCGGCTATGCAGCTGATGTTCACCGGCCTCTGGTCCCAGGACCACACCGTGACATTGGGCATGGAGGCGAAAGATGGCGGGAACTCAACGGTCAGGTGTCCGTTCTTGTAAGCCACGCCTCCTGCGTTCTGGGCTATGCACTCGTACAAGCCATCGTTCGACCTGAGGGCCTCGTTGATCGTCAATACGCCGATGGTCCATCCGCTCGCCTCGTCCTGATTGTTCGCCAGGATTATTTTGCTGTCGTCGGACTGCACGCCGAGGACGTACGGTTTCTTCGAGGTAAACTTCCGGAAGGTGACCTGCGGCGGTGGACGCCCGAAGACCTTGCAGGTCAGCTCAGCTTCCTTGTCCTGCACCACCGTGCTGTTCAGGAATTCCATTATCTTTGGCTTCACGATCACGTTTACCATGATGGCCGTGGTCACCGTGTCAGCGGCGTTCGAGGCGGTGCATTGATACTCCCCTGCGTCGTCTCTATTCACGTTCGTGATCGTGAGCATGCCGGTGTCGGAATCGACGCCAAAACGGTCTACCATGGAAAGGTTCTGCTGTGTCTGGGACTTCACCCAAGTAAACTTCGGTGGTGGTTTGCCAGTGGCCTTGCACTGTATGTTTGCGTTCTCGCCTTCCACGATCTCCACAGGGTTGGTCATCTCCTCGATCTTGGGACGCACGTGTACCTGGGAAACGCAATTTTTTCGTTACGGTGACCAAGAGGTCGATTGTTTCTTTGGGGATTTTCGAAACAAGGTGATAGATAGCGTGATATTTGTTTGATAGTAAAATTCGGTTTCGAAAGTCGAAAGTCACATTTAGGAGCTGGAATGGCGTAGAAGATAGACGATTGGATTTTCATGCGGAAGATCCGAGGTTTGAATACTGTCCATCTTTTCTGAATAATTTTTTATACGATATGTGTTCTATTTTAGTTTTCAGTATTCTAGCCAAATATTTGCGTGTGTGAATTAATGAAAATATCACTATAAGTTTCTATAAAAGTTATATGATCTTTAATCTGTATTTTCTTTTGATACAAAACCTTAAACAACGCATGTAGAAATGCTTTCGAAAAACCCTATTTCTAAAAAATTATAAACTCGATTCTTGGAGCATCTATTGTTACTAAATGTTGAACTATTATGAACTAATATTAAACTATTCAGAAACAATAGCTCTAATTGGAAAATTTTCGAAGATACTGACATTACTGATATACCTTACAAAATTCTTAAAATTAAATCACAGTCCTAATATAACATAATTCAGGTAATTAGCAAATTAACTTTAAAACAATCGATGGTTGTCCAAATAATCTTAATAACCGGTGACAAAAATATGAAAAATCCGTATTTACGCGAGTAATAATGATAAATCAACTTCTTAGAAACTATCACGTCAACTACTGAACTATTTGACGAAAACCGACAATAACAAGCGCGTAATTGACATGTTGCTATAAAAACATTTCAGCGTGTCCCGCGTTCTCATGGTAATTACACTACCATCTTTAACAACATAAACCAGGATGCCACTTAGCGATATAAACCAAGAAAAGAAAGAGATTAGACAAAATAAACTTGATGACACTTATCGATTTGAATAAATTTCAGCAAATAGATTTATATCTACAATAATATGTAACCATAATTATAACTCTAGATACCCAGTCAATTGTGAAATACGTTACACCTGATTGATCATAAAAAATAATTTACATTTTTGTAAGTTTAATATTTCGTGTAATCTTTTCTTTAAATTTGCAGTATAAACGAAATGTCTCGGCCGAAATGTGAATTTAGAACAAAAAATTTTAAGTCGCGGTGAAACAGAGTACTTCATTATCCAAGATAATATAATCGACTGTTTAAGGTATTTTTTATTGCTCCTCTTGGCTTAACGATCAGTAGCAGAAAGAATTATTCGGCTCCAGCCATGCTTTGCTCCGGAACCGAATAATTCTTTCTCCTATAATCGACTGTACCATTATTCTCAGACTTTGCATATCGTTTTCTGGTAACAAGCTTCAACTAGTCGATTTAACTGAAATTGATGAGGACTTTTGCTGAGACTCTCCTCGTAACACAGTCCGCGCCGCGTGCGTGAATCATCAGCGAATCACCCTGGAATTTCGGTTTAAGCGGTTTGTTATGTTGGTCGTAATAAAGACCAGGATCGTAAAGTACTTTTTCATATCACTTGTCAGTACTCAATCATGATGTATATTTCAACATTGGTAGCGTGGCTTATCAGAATACTGCTATAATCTTTGCTTTCGTGTTTCATGTTTAAATTCGTTCAATTCGGCATTTTTTGACAACGTCCGATTGATTGTTCTAAAAACTTCAAGAACATAAATCACTATAAATCAATGGTTTTAAATTGAATGTTAATCTGATATGAATTTATAATAAAAATGTTTGCTTTCTTTCCTGTCAATTTTGTTACGTTAGACTTCTCACCATAACAATAATTTTCGTAATTTTGTAACCATTATAGAACATAACTTGTTGAACAAGTGTAATAAATATGCAAGTGTCACCTACGCGTGATTTCTTTTTGCCAACGATAATCGGTTAACCTTACGAAAATGTATCTTTGCTCCTTTATTTTTAGACAGCGAAACAAAATGCCCTCTTTCACGAATAATTATACTATAATTACTAATTATATTACGAAGAGTTACATGAGTATTGTCGCAGGCAGGATGTAGAACTCGCGAGACGTGCGCTACCAGAAATTTAACATTAAACTTACTAAAGTGGTCAAAATAACCGGTGAGTCGTTTCTTCGAAAAATTGCTATACTCCGTAAGAGAGTATTTTTTTTTAAGATTTTCCATGATTTGCTGCAATCATTCTACCGATCTATCGATATCTTGCCTCAATACCCTTTCTTTTTACGGATATACTTGGTATACATAAATATCTTTAGAAAGTGACTGGTAGGTTTAGCGTTAACACGTTGACTGCCGCGCCAGCCGTTTTTGGGTGACGCTTATTTGAACAGTTAAAACGTCAGGTGGTAGGTATGTGGAAAGATAGGGTATCCCACTCTGCAACAGGTTTCTTCTGTACTGCCATATGATTCACTAAGAAATAATCCTATCATTTCTCTGTTTGCCATTCCAAAAAATGAGGGCAGAAATTTCAATTTCTGAATTTCACACGCATGCTTAGATACTTCGTTCTTGAAGAGAGATTTTCAGCCAAATGCACGTCACATTTCGTTCTAAGCGTGTTTATCTCCTGCCACGAAACAATAAGCTGGAAAAAACAATAGGCCCAGTACGATTCTCCCATACAGATTTTCAGCTCGACGGAAATACCTACACATTTCCTTATAAACGCGATAGTCTTCCACTACGATAAGAAACAATAGGCTCAATACGCTGACGCACCTGCATCGAGTAAGTCTCGATTTGAGAAGGGCGCATGGTATAACAGTGCCAGCCTGACGGAGATTTTCTCACAAACTTGCGTGGCAGTCAACGTGTTAAAGCCGATGAAAATATTGTGCCATGGATAAAGCGCTAATATTAGAGCTATATATTTTATATTTTATACCTCGACGCGTATCTGGCGCTGGTTAAGCTCTCCAGTGGCGAGGACCGATGCACGACACGTGTAAATACCATCGTCGGATTCCTGCACATTCTTGATCTTCAGGGCATAAGTGTCAATGATGTAGTGATCGTTCGTCTTTATCAGCTCGCCGTTGTACAGCCAATCAACGGAGGGCGGTGGCCTTGCTTGCACTTTACATTGAATGGCGAAATCCTCGCCGAGTATGGGATACTGATTCAAGGGCGCGTTGACCCAAGTGATCGCAACTATTGTACAGGGGAAAATTCGTCGTTATCGTAATTCGTCTTATTCACTCTTCGATTCACGGAAATAGTAGTTTATACTAGAGGTGGACTAAGAGGCGAATTATTTGACGATCGTATCAACGATCGAGGCCTCGTGTTAATACGACATAAACCATTAAGAAAATGTCGTGAATCATGATTATCAGATTTGTCACCACTTAGTCCATCTGTAGAATACATTAGTTTTTGCAAACCCTGCTTCGAAAGTACTGATTCGAGAGGAATTTATTTAATCGTAGTCCGCACACTTTCAGGTTACCTTGTATAATAACTTTACGACTGACCGGGCTGGTATGTCCACATAAGCGATTTAACGTATTCCCTGCCGGACCCATATTTCGTTACTTTGGGATTTGAGCAAAAATCGAAATTAAGTCCCAAAATAACGAAAAATGGATCCGACACGGAACATGTTCAATTATATAAAGCCGTACGGGCTGTGTCTCGCCACACCTATTAAAATTTACTTCTAACGTATGTCTTACAATTATCCTAATCGATAAAAAAAAATTCCTTTTTAATTCTTCGTTTTGTAAGGAAAATTCCATATAGCTTGGATGGAAAATTGAACATGCTGTGTATACGCTAAATTAAAACGGCAAAGTAAAAGAGTATTTTGTGCACCAGTGTGATAAAGTAAAACGTATAATCCAAGATTTTGAGCACTTTTGCGACGACAAGGCCATGCTCGAAAAATCATCTTTCGAAGCGGCCGATGCGAAAAAGGTACGGACGCTTACCTATGGTATCGATCGTCACTGATTTGTTCAGGGGAATCGTATTGGCGTAAGTGCCCTTGCAGGTGTACTTTCCATCGTGGTCCTCTTGCAAGGAATTGAAGATGAGGGACAAACTTTTATCACGCTGCAGTTCCGTGTACATAGGCGGTTTCGAATAACCCGGGGACGTGCTGCGAAGAGTAATTACACAATTAGCGGAACAACGAGTTTCCGGGAAGGAGGATGGGGCGGAGGAAGGCCTGTGCATGAGTGTGTACGTGTACTTTTGCAGGGCGAGAGGAACATCGAATTGTGATATATAGACAGGTCTGGAGAATGATGCGCTGCTGTGAGAGCGGGGAGGCCGAGATCGGTATACATTCACATGAATCCAGATAGAAATTCGCACGGTTCCATAATGTTACATGGTGTTGCATAAGTAGTGTCACATAGCGGGATACGATGAGACGATGAGATGTTTCAGGCAGATTCCGTGTGTCGCGCTATATCGCCAAGGGTAATGCATATGGTCGGTGACTGGCATGATCGTGGGGAATTGCGTTTTGGTAAATAATTATGCAAGTCCGAGAAGGGCCCTCGATGAAAGATCCGAAGGAACAAGCTACTAAAATCACACAATTAACGACTACAGCACAGCAACATAAGGGATGTGAGGTACAAGCGATCAAACGGAGACACTGAGTAATCCATGGTGGACAGTTATTTCGATCACAAAGTCGCTCATCGTGTTAGTCCGATATTTTCTCTTTTCTTTTTTCCTTTTTCTTTACGCTAATTAGGTCGTGGACGATTAAACGTGTCGGCCATCAGTTTTGGTGGTAAGTGTACTTGCATATGATTATGCAAATCGTTCGGGGTTCACTTAATCGAGCAAACACGCGACCCGACGGATCTGATGCCGGGGTTAATGCTCGTTAGATTATTTGATCATTCAGCTTAATAATTGCGATGCAAACCAACGGTTATGTTTATTTGCCAAAGATGATATCAACGTAACGAGGACTAACACGAGGTCTCCAAAATAATCCTATCTAAAATGGAGGTATTGTGTCCGCAAAAATATACAATATATCGTAATAAGTGGTAGAACCAAAGAGGCTTTTGTTTGAAAGTGTAAACTGGAATTGTGGAATATTTCTTTTTTTTTGTAGTATGTTCTGATGCAATGCTACAACTGTCGGCTACTTTCCGGATATATTTGTATTCGGAAATGTCAATGGCTCAATATGATGATCCACATACCACGATAACATCAAGAAAAATCTAGGAAACTTCACCATAATGGAGTAACGCTGTTTTTCTAAAAAAACAACCGTCATTTTTATGGATTTAGTAACTTTGATTTTAAAGAAAAACAACTAGAACGTACTTGTTATGTGTATATAATTGTTATTATATAATAATTCAGAATGTAACATATAAAAATTATGATAATATTTTTGATATGTAACTACATTTCTTCGATATCAACAAAAATACGCAAGTAGTTTATGTAGTTATAAAGGAGAATGAAATGTAATTTAAACCTTTACACGTATAGAATATATATATATATATATATATATATATATATATAAAATTCGTTTTTACAATATAACTATAGATATGGACTTCATGGCATTATACATGAGATGAATATGAAAAAGTTTATATAAACTGTCAAAAACTGTAATAGAGAATTATTGTTACGTATAAAAAATGTTTTGAAGAATCAAACTGTGATAAAGTGTTGTAGCAAATTCTGCAAAAGTGAAGTTTGTTAAAATCATTATTAACCATGCAGAAATGTTTCACAAAAGTACCAGAAATTTCAATATGTATAGAAAAACTATAATAGCCTCTATCAGGATTAGTTACTTTAACTTTTCGTTAAATATGCTCATGTCTGACAAGTTTTTTAATTTAACTTTTCTCAAGAACGAGGTATGTGTGTGTTCGACGCGTTTCTAAAGAGATGCTAAACTGTCGTCAATCTCAATAAAGTGCTTCATAACCATTTCTCTAGCAGTTCAACATAAAGCAGATTAATTTTTTTCGCTGATTTTCAGACAGCACTCCACCCCATCTCTGGTTCTACCATTTACGACGATACATTACGAATATTAAACTAAATGGAGTGCCTTAATTGCCGATAATGTTTGACGCATATCTTCGTATAATTTTATATCGTGTAACACGTTCGCTACCATCCTAGCAAAAAAATTCCAACCACATGTCCAATTTTCCACCTTTATGCAAAATATAATGCAGATTTTTACTCATATAATATTAAAATCTGTTAAAACCGCATATAAATCTAGTCACGAATACGTGACAAGGCAAATATAATTAAAAGTGATGTATTATACTATAAAAAAATATATATTAAGCCACCTATATACCTCTTTTATATAGTGGACATCATTAAATAATACAAGATTATAAAAATCATTGGGAAATAAGTCGATATTCTATTTCAGCATATTTCTTAAACCGCATAATTAAACCTTAGCCCACGCATGCTGGTTATACTCGCGACTTTTTCCCAGCATACTTCCCAGCTTCAGAGCAGCCTTCATTTACATTTTACAATATAAACATACAAATTCACTGCTGTCACGCACGTGTGACATCGGTAGCGAACGTGATAACAAACGATGCTTCAGAAAGTGTTTGAATAACATTTTTGCCCACGAGGAAGATTCGCCTCGCCATGATCCACATCATCCCTGTGTTATTTTCCTGTTATACTTCAGCAACGATTTACCAATTAAACGGACCTTGAAAAGACAGTTTGCCGTTGAAACTTCGCCCAACGGCTTAATGAGCAACGCTTAGTTCGCGGAACAATATCGGCAGACCGACGGCAATTAAGACCTCCGCGTTTATAGTAGTAACTTCGAGCCCGAGGGTCGAGGGGGGGGGGGGGATGTTCCTAAGTCGAATACAAACTGAAGCTAAAGTAACTGAGAATATCGCAAACCAGGGAACGAACGACACTACGGTTGCGTGTAAGTCTTTAAGTTAGTTTGCATACTCGCCTTTCTATCGGCAAGACGACGAGTCTGTGTGCAAAAGAAGTGACAAAATTCGTAACATTAGTGATGGGTGTTGGAAGTGTCCTATACGTGTGTGACAATAGACAAGATTCGTCATCTCGATCAACCGATCCAACCCAGAAATGATTAATCGATCGGCGAGCAAACAACGATGATCCCAGTATTTCAACGTGCGTTTAGACGCGAAACAAGCTGGGCCTTTGTTGGTCTCCTTTTTTTTTCTTTTTTGAACTATTACGCTGCTTTATTTATGGCGCCTGTTTGGAATCAAATTCCAATTTCAAAAGCGATAAAAGGCTGAATATAAAACGGCCCAGTGTGTGTGTGTGCTCGTGGCGGATATAATTTTAATCGTCCAATGTAATCGAGTGTTTTCGCGCGTTTCAATATTTTAACGGAATATCCACTGGGAAAGTGCTGATTTTCATCGTTGGGCCGATAAAACATTCACGCTGCGCTTTTTGAAAAATATGCATATAGCTTTTGGCGCGTTCCCGTTTGTAATGATACGTTACAATGACAGGCTGAAATATAGAGTATTCCGTAATCGACGGTACGTTAAAAACGACGAGAGTTGTCGCTTGGAAAAAGTAAATAAGGAGTAGAAAATGTGATGCTGTGTCACGAATTTTTGTTCTCCCGAAAACTGAGTTTGAATAGTCTAGCTTTCGATTCGGTTGCAAGTTTTGAAACGTGAATAAAGAAAGAAATATTCTGGTATATTAAAAGCCACACATGAAAGTTTGTAAAAGAATGCAATGAGGAGTCTTATTGTATATACGATATATGTTTTCATCAATTTTTAAACTAATAACGTAACATTCTTGATAATTTCACGTTTCAAGTTATCATTGATCGTATATTGTTGAATTGACGTTATATATGTTATGTCATTACGTACATATAGTTAAACAAATCTGACAGATGTCTGACATGTTTTTTTTCAAAATGTTTTTCAAACTCTACATAACAAAAAGTAGGAGTAATTGATATAATCAATTTTCTAATTTAATTAGTTTGAACTAATTTGCAAAATACAGTTAATATTTACGACATAAGTTATTTAATATGTACCGTTGTATGAAATATTGAACCATGTGAATTCTGATAAATATCCAATTTGCGTAAGTAATTGTTATAAATTACCTTAGAGTACGGGACGAATCTCATTAATTTTATAGTAAAATTGTTTATTATTAATCATCCATCAAAATTTGTATCATTTATTACTGTAAAGTCAAGAAAATTTATTCTAAACATACAAAGTTTAGCAGCAGTTAACTGAGTTGGCATCGAAATTTTTAAAAATTCTAAGAACGTAGTTAACCCTTTCGCTGTTAAGCTAAATTGCCATGGTAGTGCTAAAACTGCCACCTCAAATCTATCCTATCTAATACAAACTATCTGTACTTTAAAACCGTCTTCACAATATCGAATCTGATTGGAACGTGGCAATTTATGCATAGGCAGGCAATCGCATCGCATGAATTCTTGACAGTGCAAGGGTTAATAGCTATAACCCCCGAATGGTTCATTTATAGCTAATTTTCTCGAAAGCAGAGGCGAATAAAAGACTAGCCGCGTCAAAGCTCTCATTCATCTTTTTAGATGTCACACATTGTTTATTTTTTTTTTTCGAATGGATAATCAGCCTCTGTAAACGATGCCGAGAAATTCTCCGTTTCAGCAATGCACTCACTTGAGAGATTCGATCACGCGATTGTGCGGATCGAGCCATTGCATGTTGCTGATTAGCTGCAAATCGTCGACATTCGGCTTGCAGGTTAACATAATGCTGGAACCGACGGTCTTCGTCTGCTTTTCCCCGCTCGGTAAGATTTCCAACGAGGCCGCGCTGGTACTGGCTGCAAGCATAAAGCAAAAAGAGCGGCTCGTTACGATGCTGGTTCATAGTTTGTAAATGGCAGGCGAGAAAAACCAGATCGGCAGGAGAATATCGATAAATTCGTATCTCCACGTGGGATAGGATGTTAATCGACGACAGGTAATTGTATGTAATCTCGTGATAATAATACAATTACGTCGCGCTGCGAGGATCGTTTCTCATTTTTGTAGACGTTGTAAATGTAGCCGTACGCTCCCTACCGGGAACCGGTTGATTCTGAATACATGAGAGCCGCTAAATTATATGATCCCATGCAATGTATCGCGTATCCTTACACGCAAATCCGCGGATATTTTTATCTCTGCGTTTTTGTACGATACTTTTGGAGATTTTGCCCAAGGATATTTATTGAGCGGTGATAATAACTTTTACCTTGGCGCGTATAAAGCGTGTTAAATTATCCGGTTCGAAAAATAGCATTGCTCCATAGTATATAATTTCTATCATATCCCGGAAATGTGACACGCATCAAGATAATTTTTAAAAATATATAAATAAAGATGTTTATATACGATCTTAATGGCGGAACATGTAGGTATTATTTATTATATGAATTAACGAGTTATTCAAAAAGTTCCATGTAATGTGGAAATACTTGTAAGCGGATGTTTTAGTAAAAAATGAATAGATTAGTATACTATCGCGTTTGATTAAGAATGATTTGCAAGATATTTGGATCTATATATTTTAATGGAATATCAGCTTGCAGAATATCTATATAAATTGCTAAAATCCTACCTTCCATAAAAGAATTCTCTTACAAAGCACTTTTTTTTAATCATGAATAACACGAAAATTGCATGCCCGCTAATTATGAGAGTATTATTTTATGTATATATCAAACATCGTTTATCGACAAAAAACTATTTTTGCTAGTATGCTCAGTTTGGTTGTTGTTGCAGTAATACTGCAGTTATACTAAAAACACTGTCAGGGTAATATACATGGATCATTCGCAGCGAGTTTTTCCGAGTAAGCAATCCACAAAATAGGAAGTTTTCATATATTATAATCAAAACAATTTAAGGTATTCATTAAAATACACTTTGAAATGTACACTCAATTTTTCATCTAAGCATTCACAAAGAATACTTTCATTCGCTTACTCAAAATTACATTTGTAACATGGAATACATTCACGGTAAGAAAATACTACAGTGTTTGTTTGCATAGCTGACAAAACATACAACGCGAGATTAAAGTGAACATTTTTAACAAATGAAATACGCTAAAAATATTTGCAGAAGTTTTACGTGGCGCGTAAAATAATTGATGTGGCGTGGCAAATGCTCTTTCGGTATACGATCATCCAACGAAATCCAGATCGAGGAAGGCAGATGCAAAACGCCTTCACAGGCTTTGGTAAATGGTGCACTTCCACGTCCCGGCACAAACCCATGTTACGTATTTCTGTTGCAGTAAGCCCCTTACCTAAGCCAGTGACGCGAAATAGCATTGGCCACAGCGCGAAATTCCTTCACAGCCAGAAGACGAATCATCCTTGAACGACATATCCACTTTGACGCTTTTACGCCATGCAGGATCAGAGCGTCGTCGTCGTGATAAAACATACCATTGGGATTACGTAACGTAAACCTATCGTTTTTCTATTATTTATTTCTAATATGACGCATAATAATACAGTGTATAACATACCGTAATAACTAACATGGTATAAAATTAGTGCATTTTGTATATAATATAATAAAAAACCGAAATATATTATATTATATTTATGATTGTAGTTGAAGTAAACTCACTGATGTAAACGTTGTACCCTTTTGTTTAGACGTGTATGCCGGAGTAGGGAGACACTATCAATTAAGACGTTAAAAAAACGAAAAAATTCAGAAGCTTAATAGAAATTTATATCTTTTTACTTTACACTTAGAAATAGCAGAGTGATTTAGTCGGTTTCTTAGACAATTAAAAATATGTTTATACCTGTGTGCACAGTTATGAATTTAGAAGTATTCCCTTTTTTTTCATAAATATTGAGTATAAATATTAAATCCTCGTTGAACGGAATTATTTTCATGAACTCCTTTTCTTTATTTTGGACAATATATTCTTCCTTATTGAATTAGATAAAAAAAGAGAAACAAGTAGCGATAATGGAACAAGTAGAACCTTTTGAAACGAAATTCCCAACGCTTCTCCTGGGCTTATTAAAAGTCAACACTGTAGTGTAAATGTCGAAGCACTTAAAATGATTAAAGCGGACCAGGCAAAATATATGAAATGGAGAACCGCGAATGTAAAAAAGAGGTAATTTGAAATACATCAATTACCGTATCACCATTTTTATATATGTATATATTATAAAATATCACAAGGTTTATACGTATTTTATATTGAAAGTCGGCCTTCTATAAAATAAAATATATTACCTAGAGAAAACAGCCAGGCTATGTTAACTAATATACTCGAACTTGATTCGAAATAACTTTATATACGACTATGTCTACAACCCTTCTGTTAATTTACTTTCGTCTAGCTATCACTTATGGGGGGTATAATGGGAATTCCGCCAATTAGGAATGCCTTTGTGCAGCTTAAGCTACCAAGGTTTGGGGAAGTGGCGAGTTGCTCATTTACAATCATGAAGCATCAACATTCTAATTTTAGGAGTACAAAGATTAAGCTTGGTCAAAGATATTGTATACCAATTTCGTATA
>JBCFXI010001338.1:0-59881 GCA_038496175.1 Ampulex compressa | reverse complement strand
TATATATATATATATATTTATGTGTATAGATAAAAGTCGCCGATAGGACAGATACGTACTTTTTCACTACATTAGCGTTAAAATCAAGCGATCAACGCGACTGGTGGCAGCGATCGTTAGTTTTACGAAAGGGCAGAATGGATACACCGCAGCTCGACGTATATCGTGAATGCATCGATGGGAGGCAAACGGGCGGGCGAAGGGTATTCGCAAACGAGGCTGCAGCGAGGCGAAAAAAAATGAAAAAAAAAAAAAAAGAAAAACACATACGAAATTTCCATCGAGCCTCGCGGAAAATTCCGCACGGAGGAAAGCGCTTAACACTTTATCCACCGCTCATGAGCGAAGTCGCCACTCGCCAAGGGCCGACTCACTTGGGCACGGATGCTTCGCCAATATCGACTGGCTTTTGGCTATCGCGACGGAAGTATTGTATACGCGCACATTTGAAAAAATCTACGTCCTCGAGACAAATATGCGAGGAATTACTCGTTACATCCCTCTAATTTATTTTACTCTTTACTCCTGCTCTTTAACGAACTATCGATCCTCGGACGCGACGAATCGACAAGCCGATTTTCGTCCTCCGAATCGATATTCCTTAACCCTTCTAGTGCCGGGCGAAAAACAGGTGCCTATTTATATATTTACATCATTCAAAAGGCAACGTATCACGGAAGAAACGGAAAATAAGGTAACGGCTATAGTTTCATAAATTTATTTTCAGATAAAGTTCTCTCGCACTGCGAATAGTAAGGCGCTATTCGATGCACAAGGATACGATATATCGTCGTGCGGCACTAAAAGGGTTAATATTTAAATATCGATTAATAAGCGTCGACAGTGCGCGAGTGCGTATCGACCGAATTCTGGTGGATAAAGGGTTAAGACCGATCGACCATTGGTCCATTTCGTGGCGCATCGATTTGGCAACTCGGTCCACGACCCCATGCCAGGAGGAGCGACGCCTCCATGCCGAGTGCCGCCATGACGATCGTATCTCAAGTATCGGTGACAATCGGTGAAAACATCGTAACACACTCAGTGCCTGTACACGCGACGAGTCGATACGTGAATCTGGAGACCGGGGGTACCGGTATTAGGAGGATTAACGAGTCGCGTTGCACCGCGAGGACACCGACGATGATGCAAAGATGGAGTAGAACAAGAACGATCGCACACGGACAGGTGGTCGGAAAAATAGTACGACATACCCGACGGAAACGTTAATCGGTATTATATTATCGTTGCTCACGTTCCCCGTTACTATACCTAAGTGGATATGTACAACGGGAAATGCGGTTAATCGGGATAATGAACGACACAACTGTGCGTGTATATATGTGTGCGTGTCTGTGTACATGTACGAGTATGTGCGCACGAATAATCGACGGAGTCGGTCCGCGGGTATCGAAACCACTCGTTTCTGCGGTCGAAACGCCTTCCGGATAATTCGAGTCGCGCTCAAAGCCAAGCCGGCGTGTATCCTGCGTCAAAGGCAAGGGCGTATTTCCTCGTGGCGCAGAGGCCGAGCCAAAGTTCGATAAAAATCCGTGGAATTATCAAGGCGCGCGTAGCGCGCTTCCTGGAAATCCGGCGATACGAGGCTCGACCTTGCGCCACGCTCGACGAGGGCTTACGAGAGATTATCTTTGGAAATTCCTCTACTTCAGGCCACTATCCTCCGGCGATCTTCCTCACGTCTCGGGAGGGCGAACTTTCGATTTTGTCTCCCTCGTCGAGGAGACGCTCGCCCGACTCGCGCGGACCTGTTCCGTCGATCGGATCGTTCCGATGGACTCGTATCGCGATGGTCTTAAGAACTGTACGCGCCATCGTCGCGGATCGACGAATCGTATTAATGGAGCGCGCCTAGACGTGGTCACCTACCTCGCCTTCCGCTCTCTTCTTCTCGAGCTCCTTCTGCTTAGCATGTTCCTCGGCGATACGAGCCTCGATCGCTGCCAGGGACTCCCGCGTGAACGGACGGAACAAACTTCTTTCTTCCTCTGATATAGAGTCAGAATCTTCGGACATTGTCTAGGCTGCGCACAGCTGAGCCACCTTCCTGCGCATAAATGGGTGGCTTGTTGAGTCGATGGGGGATCCCTCGGATATTGGAGTTCGAGGGATTCTACGGATGGGGCGTATCGAAAAAAAGCTCGTTTAAGGCTTTACCTCGTTGATTACTTCACCAAACCAAAGATGATGAGTGAGAGGTAATAGTGAGACGTTCGTGAAGTTCTAAGGATGGAATGGAATATCGAAACTGACGCTTAACCGTTTTAGTGCCAAGGGTTTTTAAAAGTCCGTATCGGATCGTGCCACGAAGCGCGATATCGCTTCCTTCGTTTATTTGCGAGTAATGCCGATCGACGCGGTCGCGCTGCTCTTTTTTTTCCTCGAAATATCGTTAAGAATAAACCTTGGGGCCCAATGTGTTAAAGAATGACCGCTAATTACGCAGGTTGTTTACGATTATTCGAAAGAAAATTAGTAATCACGAGAGGAAAAACTCTAACAGACTTGCGACGAGATACATTCGATCGTGAGCAAACATCGTGACGCGGTTCACCGCGATACGCGAACAGCGCGATCGCGCAGCGTGGCACTAAAAGGGTTAATTATCCAAAAAATGTTCTACATAAACGAACGGTATCGAGACTTTGGGAATTGGCCGCGTGCCTTTGTTCTACGCGTGTTCTTGGAACGATGCGACTGGGTGAATGGCCAAGCGCTTTCTTGAATTCAACGCGGTTCCCTTGCCAAAGGCGATGGCTCGTCGAGTGCAAACCTCGGACGTTTATGAAACTCCAAGGATCCAAGCCGCGGGCCAAAAATCGAAGCTGGAATTTAAGAATTCAAGAGATCGCTCGGATAGGCGGGCGCATCCGGGCACTGCACATTGTCTCTGTACCTTTATTCCACGCGCATTTGCAGAGCTTGGTCATTGGCCAAACCTCGTCTCAAATTCCACACTGTTACTTTGCCAAGCCGACGATGCCCCGTGGAATGCGAGCCTAAGGTATTTGCGCAATTCTAAGGGCGGATCGGCAAATCGAGAATCGGGGTTCGAGTTAACGACTCGAGCGATTGTTCGAACAAGTGGACGTATCAGGGCATCGAAAATTGTCTCCACGCTTTTCCTCGACGCGCGATTTCAGATCGGTGCGACTTGGTCATTGGCCAAAGGCCGCCTTAAATTCCAGGCTGTTACTTTGCCAAACCAATGATCGCTCGTGGAACAGCGAGGATGAAGCCAACCGGAAATCAAGTCGCTTCCACGATACTCGGAAGGAGAAACCCAGTTTATAGGATCCAGACGTCTTCCAGAATCCTCGAATTGTCGGAGAGTTGTCTCGCGATATACATAAATATAAGTCGTAGCAAAATAGAGTAAATGCGAGAGAACGCGTAGCTTCCTTCGAGGAGGTAATTAAATGCTTCTCTCTCAGAGAAGGTTGGAAAATGCGGATATTCCGATGTAGCTCGGTTCGCTCGTTTGCCCAATTTTCAACGCTCACTACGGAAATCGTTTTATCTCGGGTTCAAAGTATACTTCGAGTAGGTTTTTGAAAAATATACGGAACGCGTAAAAAAATTCGTGCACTCTCAAGTGGCATATACTCGATGCAAGTACGAAACTTTCGTTCGTGATACTGCCACGACGAAGTTGAGTGTAAAACTATAACTGGTTTTCTTTTTAGTGTAAACCATATAAATACTATACCTTTAAAATCACGTGCAACGTGAGTTCGTGAAAAAAATGTATGCGACAAATTTGCACGCGCAAATTTATGGAGAGAAATTGTAGGAATCAAAAGACTCATCGTCATCCTTTCTATCCATTTTTTCTCGTTTTACGGTATTTAGTGTATCGATCGCTTGGCGGCATCCGTTCAAAATAAAATATGTCACGTAACATGGAAATGTTGATAAATATCGAAAGAAAAGCAGTTCCGATTTCTAATATAAATATTGTAATCGAAATACTTTTATGGCACAATTCTAAAGGGATAAGTCCAACGTTAAAGCTACATCCAATATAATTTCCTCGCGCTACTCTAAAAGTTAACTCCCACGATAAAGTAATTGGTCGTAGGCTAAATACGCGCAGAAAGTAGACGATATAAAATTATGCTTCATCCAGACGTGACAAAATAATGACCGGATATTCGAGCGTCAGAAAAACGGCGGAACGAGAGAGACGTTACCCACTTGCCGCCCATTTACTCAATTAGAATCTCTCAAATGGATCTTGCCGAAAGCACATGACCCCGAATTATACAACGCTATAGGCTACAGAAGAGCCAAGTAAATCGTTACTCTCCCGATCGACAATTTTCCGCGATCGACCATTCGATCATAAACATCCATCCACGATTAACAACGATCCTACATTCTAAGGAAATACCTTGGTAAGAGACCCACGCCAAAACCGAAACGTCGCCAACCAAGCTCAAAGCTTTCTTTCCAAATCTCACGAAAAACCCCTATCCGCACCATTCCAAACCATCCACGAACCTTCGACGATAAATTCAAAGCTTCTTTCCAAAATTCAACGAATAAATATTCCCAAAAGTTTACACAACTAACGACGATCCTAAACTCTAACGAAATAGCTTGATAAGAGACCCACGCCAAAACCGAAACGTCGCCAACCAAGCTCAAAGCATTCTTTCCAAATCTCACGAAGAACCCCTATCCGCACCATTCCAACCCATCCACCAACGTGCGACGATAAATCCAAGTTCCTTTTCAAAAATCAACCAATAAATATCCCCAAAAGTTCCTCGATCCCTCGACCGAACTCGATCCGTGCAACGAACAAACTCCAACACCACGCACCGTATCAACCCATACCAACTCCGTGGAGCAAACCCAAATTCGACTTGGAAAAATTTCCCTAGCCGAGGCCATGCACGGCCGCGCCAAGATCGGAGCCGTGAGTTCGCTCTCGAAATTCCCTACGCGAAGGGCACAGCATGAAACGGGCAGGCTCGCGAATTCCAATGGTCGAAGCGTTTAGCGGTTAGCCAAAGTCGGGAGGGGATGGAGGGCCGCCTGGCCTGGAGGCGCTTACTTTTGATCGGTGCTAACAGTTCCTGAAGTGCAGTGTGCGCGCGTCCCACAGAGCGGGGGGGTAGTTGAGCGACTGCTGCAGGGGCTGCGGGTGACGAGGACGAGTCCGGTGCTGAGAGCGGCGCGACTTGCCGGCTAGAGGCCGGTTCCTTGGCGTCGATACGGTGCTCGTCGTGCCGTCGATGCGGCTCGCCGACGCCGTTACGTACGATCGGACGGATAAGCGCGCTCCGTGCACCACGCCGACTGCCGATCCGCCGCTGCTCTTCCTTTCCCTCTTTCCGTCGATCGCCGTGACGCGCTCCTTCCTGCAAATGCCACTGGCGATACCCTCGGTGCCGCTACCGCTACTCCTAAATTTCCCTCTGCCGCTCTTGCCGCCGACGACTCTAATCCCGCTACCTTCGCTGATGCTACCGCTGCTGGCTTTGCCGATGATCGCGCTCTTGCTGCTGATGCTACTCGAATCTCGTTCCAAAGAGATGGCGACGAGAAATGACGAACGCGCTGCGGCAGTGCGTGCTATGTCGGGGACCGTCCAACGCGAACCAAGATTTTTCATGTCCGACCTGTTAAGGGTAGAACTCGATTACATACTCCTGGGGGAATTACATCGGGGGAATCGATCGGCCTCCCTTCGCGCCGAGATCGAGAGAGAGTGTTCCCGTATTGGTGGGATTTTTGAAAAGTATCTCGAACAATGTATAGGATAGGTATCGTAATTGTATGTTGTTTGAGGTGAAGTAATGGTCGAATGATGGTATAGTTCGAGGGTTCCTGTATCGGTGGGATTTTTTTATTAGTATCTCGAATAATGTATAGAATGGGTATCGTGGTTGTATATTGTTTGAGTTGGAGTAATGGTCGAATGATGGTATAGTTTGAGGGGAGGGTGTATGGAGTTTTTGTTATCGAAATTTGTAATTGTGGTATGGAGGAAAATTGGTGTCGTTGAGTTCTGGTTTCCCTTTTTGGATGATAGGGTCGCGTAATTCTCGAACGATGGATGTATTTGTTTAGAAAACCAACCGGTCGTTATGGTAGCCTGGGTGTTTGTATACTCACGTGTGAATGGAGCGACGGGTGCGATCAATCCGTTATCCGAAATAACATAGTCTGGTCTTCGAGTCGGTCGATTCTTATCTACAACAGAAATGGAAGATCCGATTGAGAAGACGGCTCTTCGTTTAACCGTGTGCATAAATAGAATCCAGGAATCTATAGCCGGGGCTATTACAAAGCCCGCGATCGGCGATAAATCCTATTCACTCAACGTATCCAGCGTACGCCAGCCTCCGCAATTTTCCCCGTTGATTTTAAACTTATCCCCGAACGCATAATCAAGCCACGTTTCGAAGTGAGAAAATTCGACGTCGCACGATATCAGTCGTCGTACATGCCTCGAGCGTTCTTTCCTATACACACGTATATCCAACGCGCAAAGATCTTGAAGACATCGAGCGTCATTGTTCAAAATGATGTCACGATTTGCTTACACGAATGTACAAAGCCCGTTCCAACGAGCGTACGATCTATATTGCCGTGCCGTCTGGGGCTAAACCGTAGTACGAACCGTGTTCGTGGAAGTCCGCGGTCGGCCATGGCACAAAAAAGGACCTGAAAGACTTCACGCATATTCCAGGCCCGGCCGCCGGGCGAAATTTCAGGCGGAGCGGCCGATAGCAGGCCAAAGAAAGGTGTCGGTGGTCTTTGACCGAGTTTCGCGCGGTCGATCATATTCCACCGGAACTCGGTCACACGCTTATGCATCGGCGTCGTCGTCGCGGCGCCAACGCCGAACGGCCGGCTATACGCAAGGCAGGAAAAGTAAGAGTGAAGGGCTGATCGCCAGTGGAACGGGCATACGCAGGGTCGGCCAGACCGAGCGCTGCCGAAGAACGGCGGAGATGCACGAGCCTCCGTATACGCTAGCGTCCACAAATATCCGGACGCATAATAAATTCAGATATCCACTCCATTTTCGTTCACCGATTAAAGATATTAGCCCGCGTTGTACGAAATTTTCTCGATATTATTTCCGCGATAAATATACTTTTTTTCGCTAATAGCATGATAAAATAATAGCACAAAAAGTACATGCAAAGCTACGAAGAATGTACAGAATATTATACGAAATATGCAGATGCGCAGAATATACTCGTGATTATATCTCACCGCTGCTCGCTGGCGTGCAAATATTCGGAGACTTTTGGAGGGTTATGTACGCGCACGATGGCAAAACCGTGACAAAGCAGAAATGGGCTCGGCATTAATTTCGTTGTTAATTTAATTAAGGTAACATGCTAATTACAAAATTCAAAGGCCTGGATGAACGATTAGCTTTTCTGCACACCCGGGAGCCGAATACGGATTTCATAGTAATTGTTCGGCGCTGGCGGTCGGGAGACTGGAGTCGCTGGATAATTTATGTTTCGGGAGTACAGTCATCGCATTATGGTCGCCAGTAATTTGAGACACGGAGGTGGATTAAGTCCCTCATTGCTCCCCGATGAGTAAACCGTTACCTTGCGTAAAATGGTTGCCGAAAAGGTGCTTTGATCGACTATCGCAAAGTGTCACTCAATAGGAAATCGTCGTTTGCAGCAAAAGAATATCGAATAATAATAATCTCACCACGAACTATATAGATATTTAATCCAACAGTGCTGGGCTATAATTCGATCTTTAATACACTTTTCCAGGCGCATATATTACTGAGAGTACAGTTCCAAAAGTTTGTACCTTTTTTTTTTCACGATCCCGAGCACAGATATCGCGTGCCTAATCACGCGAGCTATTTAATTTCGCAGAATTTACATCCGAGATAACACGTTAGTGCGTAATTATTCATAGGATATTTACCAAACGGAGTATATTGAAACGCAGTGAAACGGAATCGAAATTGATTTGATCGACTGTTGCAGCTTTTCCCCTTGCAGACGTGGAAATACAATAAAAACGGCACTTTGCCAACACGCAGGGTGGACGAAAGGAGGTCAACTATATCTGTAGTAAATCAGCCTTCGTTCGAGTATCATATATGGAAATCAACTAGTTCTAAAAACCGGAACGCCAGTTTACAATCCTCATTTAGCTCGACGAGACGTCGCCGTTATTTTCCGAAATCGAACTCGAGGAATTTCAGATGAGCCGCCAAACGTGTCGACTCGCAAAAAAAGCAGATCCTCCTTCCGAGAGAAGGACTATAAACCTTCGTGGAATATCGCGATAAATCCTATCCGCGCACACCTCTTCGTGACGAAGGGTATCATGCGATTCCCGTCGTAAAATACTCCGGGTAATTGGGAAAAATCGGCTGTAAGGATCGAAAGGTGGGACTCAAAACTCTTTTCCACGTGTGCCTTATCCGGATTGCGGATCAATAAATAGCCCAGCACGTATAGCGATGCTGCCGTGCGAAACGGATGCACGATCCATTTCGAAGCTGACATGCACGCGGAAACGAGACACGGATCGTTGTCGGCTGTCAGTTATTGTCGAATCCGTTTCCATGGATCTCGAGCGGGGCTTTTCCGCCGAATGGCAGGAGAATTGGTCCCGAAGGAACCGGGGATAGAACCTGGATGGGCGCTGATCAGGTGGCGGAACGCCGTGGCCACGTCGTGGATGCGGTATATTCCGCGTAATCCCAAGGCCGACGTGGTGAAGCAGAAACCGGAGTGCAAATTTCGAGGGTTTTTCGGGTGAAGGTCTTCCGGTAAGATTGAGAAACGATCCCCAGAGACTAGAGGCATCCCGGCACGCCGCAGTATTGCGTGGCCGTTATAACGAGAGCCAGAATTTGGACTTTGAAAAATGTCGAGCTGATGATTCTTTGACGCGCGTCAAAAATATTGGGCAGGTTTTAAAACGGTCAAAAAGCTGGAGGAGATCATTGAAAAGAGGTCTGAATATTTCATTACGGTCGGAGTGTACGACGTAATCATGCGACACTCTTGTGGTGAAACTAGGGTATGGGTGTTAACGGATTTTAAACGCGTACCTTTTCCACGAATATAAACAATCGAAGGCCATCGCAAGCGCGCTGGACATCGAAGCAACTCCCGATCACGATATTCATTTCAGTAGAAATTAGGGTATATATTTTACAAAATGCCAAACAATATTCCGTTGTTGAGCACGAAATAAAAGGAAACAGCGAAGCAACCCTTTCATCCTGGTCAAGATATTCTGTGTAATCGTACGGCTCTCTCGATGGGAGCCAATGTACAGGCAGTAGGAGACAATGAACGAAAATATTCCATTAGAGCAAAGAGGCTATTGAATATCAGCATCGAGAAAAAGAAATATCACGGCGACCGGCTACATGGCCGTCTTGGCATTGGCAAGGGCCTACGTTTAAAAAAAATAACGACCAAAACTCTTGTGTTAATGGAAAAAAAGAACTATCGAAAAACCCCGATCGAAAGAATGAAAATATCGGGGCGACTCTGGTCAAAGTATCTCGCCAAATTGTACGACCATCTTCGTACAAGCCAGCGTGCAAATTTTAGGAGATATCGAACGACACACTTTGCACGATGCAAAGAGCCATGGAAGACCATGATGGGAAAAAAAGGAATATCGGGGCATGCTCGGTCAGGGCATTCCACGTAATCACACGCCCATCTTGGTACAAGTCGGTTCGTGGATTTTAGGGGACGTCGAGCGACGCCCTTTGATCGCTGGAAAGAGCCATGGAGGAGCAGGATGGAAAAGGAGGAATATCGGGGCAGCCCTGGGTGGGTATTCCGCGTAATCGCACGGCCATCTTGGTCACAGCCAGGGTGGACGGTGGCGCCACCGGAAGCCGCGGCGGGGGGAAAACCTTCGTCGTGCCCGAGCGCTGGTAGGACGCCGACGCCGTGGTTCGCGTGACGTCACGAACCAGGCCGGGTACGTTGCGGAAAAACGTTGCCATGACGACGACCGCTGACGCTACCCGCCGCCGCACCGCCGTTACCATCGATACCACACCCCCTTAAGCTGCGACCCACCAATGCCAAGGGTTGGAAATGCTGGAATTGCCGAAAAAGAGGGGAGATTTTTTCCTCCCCCCCCCCTGCCGCTGACTTCCACGTCTTCGAAAAGTCCAAGGCGTCAAACCGCAAAGGGGAAAGTAAAGGGGGGAGAGGTGGGAAATTTCGGCGAATTCCGAGTTTCATACGTCTGCACGGAGGCGGTTCGTAATTGAGTTTGGACCTACGGAACTTCCTGGTTGAAAAGGGGCGGAGAGGGAGGGGGGGGGGAGATGTGAGGGGAGCAGGTTAAACGAGAACGCCTGGATGATAAACACGAGTTATGCTGATGTTAGGGTTCGTAAACTAGTTTAGAGAAGGGTATCTATACAGTAGAAATTACTCGCGTTTGCGTGAGATTCTGCGGAGAGATACGGATAACGAGAAGGATACGCGGAAAGGTGAGCCCCGGATATCTTTGCGGTTTGACTTTCGGAAAACTGGGTAATGGGGGTTGTATCCGGTAGAATCTTTGGGTGGAAACATTCACGATGTAATATTCGAAGAGATCGAGACGACTGTAAAAATTCAGGCGGCTGCTCTATACTGCTATGACGAACTTCGCGCTGATGGAACCATGAGTTGTGGGTGCGCCCCGTGGCCGACGACCGAAAACCTCGCCTGACTCATAATATTTCGCCGAAAGAACGGCACTGTTAATTATGAAGCTTCGTGGAAGAAGATCGTTCCACCAACGAGCGTTCTCAAAATAACGAAGAAACGAATACTTCCTAGAGGCATCGATCCAGGCTCGCTTATTTTTTAATCAAATCATCCACCCTTAATTCGCAACGATCCAAATAATTTCGAATACAAACCATGAAAAGGGGGGCGCAGGTTGTAAAGAGGAAAGTACTCGGCTTCCTAATAAAACGCCCCAAATCTCGATCTCTCGTTCCTCGCGATTATTATAAACAATCTCGGGCGAGACTCCCTGCACCGTAATCGTAATAAAAAGAAACGAAAAGGCGGAGTGGCTTAACGAGAAATATGCGTGTCCCCATAATAACGTGTAATACATCGGCCCGTACCCTGGTCAACGGCTGTGTGTGCAAGCGCGCCTACCCCAATGGAAAAAGTGTTGGATATACTTGTAGAAATTGTTGCTCTCACGACATCACCTGCACTGGCGCGACCCACAAAAGACAAAGTATATCTCGGGCCAAAGTATAGTGCAAAACAGGGCCATGCGTTCGTGCGAGGGCAATCGATCGGTTTGCCCGTTCGCCTGTCTACCCAAAGCCCGAGTTCTCCGCCGGCTGAGTTTGGCATTGCGCCCCGCAACTGCCTCGGCCCAACTGGGATTTCGCTTGCGGATATTCCAGAGCTCGCCGATCATCGATCGATCCTTCCACGTTCATCGATGTGACGGACAAAACGGTGAGCGATGTTACGGAGATGAAGAGCCGAGGAAATGTGAGCCGAGCGATGCTTTATATTCTGGTTATAGACCATTACAAGTTGCCGCAAACGCGCACTTTTTATAATCTCTACTGTATTTGTGTTTTAATGGATCTTGAATGTACGCGTGCTGTTAATCCGGTAGTGAACTGTACAGTGCAATACATAAAATTATCCGGATATGAAGAGTAATTTTCAACGATTTGAGCAGTATTCCAAATTTAGGGATATGTTCGTAAATGCCCGTAGATCTGTTTCGTTATTCGCGGAGTAAAGGCGAATCGAGACTCGAAGAACGTCTACGTTTTAGAGTAGTAAATAGTTTTTCACCGAGTAGAGATATTTAAATTATCGAATGGCAGTCAATGTAGTATATTCATAACGGTCTCGTAACTTTAGACGATTCCAAACACAACCATGTATGCAAAAGTACCAACATTAATCCTCCTATAATCATGCGAGAGAATCGCGAATAACTGTCTACAAAGTATTCTCAATTTAACCATCGTTCGCGTAAAAAACAATGCGATAGAAAATAATATGACAAACGACATAGGAATCGCATAACAAAGTGGGACAAGTCGCTATTTCGCTATTTCGAGGCCCCAACATTTTTACGTCATACGCTTTTCTGCCCAAATGATCTCGGAGCGTGCGTAGCGCCAAGGACGATACGTATCGAACCGATGGCGCTGGGCGGACGAAAAAAGCGAGGTAAATAGGATACGTTGACACAGGAACGAAAAGCGTGAAAAGCCTTTCGTGTATTCGGTGCTGGCGTACCCGTCCTTCGGTGCAAACGTACTTTCGGGCAACGCGCGAACGAGGCATGGCGCACCTGTTGCATTTCTTCGCCCATCATCTGCCCTGCAAAACCACCCTCCAGCCTCGATTCTCGGCGCGCGCGCGCGCGCGCGCTCTTTTCGGAACGCTCTTCCACGTCGCAACGCATTCGAGAAGGCGAATTATTCTCAGGAGTGATCGATCACCGCTCCATCGCAAGCTAATGACCGCAAATCGTCGATGCCTTGCGCAAAGAAGGGAACTTTTCCATCGTGCCCATCCTCTCCCATTATGCCAGAGCTTTGGCGACGATGCCGAGGCGGACAAACGCGAAGGAAGTGGGAAAGTGTCGACCCATTATTACATCTTCCATGGCAACGCTACTCGACCCTTTTAACCGAGCGACGGAACTTTTCTCAACTGTTCCCTTAACGAGCCACGGCGTTTCATCGACGAGGGAGAAAGAGGAGCGCGTTGGCGCCGATAATTCGATTAATACCACAAACGATCTCGTCGGTCCTTTTGAGAGCGTAAATCGAGGAGCAGAGAACGAAGCTCGCTCGATGGTAAATGGAAACTCCTCTTTGGTAAGATCGAAATAATAGGACGATCGTAGCAGCGCGAACGGATTTCTGAAAGAAGTTGGATAACCAGGAGCGAGAGGCTGTTATCCCATTGACGTCACTCTCTCTCTTCCTCTCTCTCTCTCTCTCTCTCTCGGTGATGCGGTGGATGATGGAAAAATATGTTTCCTTTTAGCGTTGACGGTGTGGCCCTAATACGACCTCTGACATTACACGACATATCGATCTTTTATTTATCGAGCAGGATGGGTCATCAAATTTTAAAGGAAACGTATATATTGTGGGTATCGAAGTTACTCCGTATGCTTGATGGGACGCGAGTACGTACGAGCCGCGTTCGTAGATCGATTCGATGAGCGGAACGAAAATAAAACGTGCGAAGCGTTAAACATCGCGATTAGATGGATATAGGAGCGAAGGCATCGCGGTTATAAATCATCGTGCCTACATTACTCGCGTCAATTTAATGCCGCAGGACTCGCGTTCTCGAGAAAATGTCACCCGCGGGTATAACGAGTAAAATCAATTAGCTTATTCCACGAAACGAGTCGGAAATTAAACGCTTTGCGCGAGCGAAGTACCGTCCAACGCAGTACGGTCGCCCGAACTCGCGTCGCATCATTCATAACGCACAAAGGCGCCGGCTTCGATTTCCCCGTATGATACCAGTCTATAATTAAAGTTACTCGATTATCGGATTTCCATTGCATAACTGTCGTGCCTTTCGCCCGTACACGATACACATCTACTCTCGGAGAGCAAGACGAGCGAGCGGCCAGAGTCGAACCAAATAGAACAAAATATGAGCCTCTACCTCGATCTTCTTACCAGCGACAAAATTGCAGCGCAACGACTACGCCTTTACTTTGATGCGAAGAGACGAAGGGACAATTATCCTCCCAAACGAACCTCGAAAATCGGGGTAAAGGGTGATCCAGAACCGCGCGTACGACGATCGTAGTAAGGTAGGAGCCTCGTAATATCGACGAGCACCCGCGCGATCCCAATCTATTTAAGAGTCGGGTCGGAGACCAATCTGATTAGACCCTCGATCTAAATTCCGTTCGTACGGATACTCTCCAGCGTGTCGAGCCGTCGCGCATTTTCCCGGGGATCGCGGCTTCTTTTTTTCCCTTTTTGCCGAAGAAAGTCTCCGCTGCGGTGGTGCACGAGGCGGTGATCGATACCATCGCACGGCTCTTAGGCGGATCGTGCAGGTCGTATTGACCGGCAATTTTCGCGCGGAGGAAGGTCATCGCGAGACACACGGGGAATATAGGCGACACGCGGAAAAGCACGATATACGTACTAGCCGTCGTCGTCGTTGTCCTCGTCCTCGTCGTCGTCGTCGTCGTCGTCGCCGTCGCCTACGCGACCTTGGCGTCGAACGCGAGATCTCCGGGCCCGCCCCGCTGCGCTCGAATCAATCTCGAGAGCAAAAGGTCTCGCGCGAGGAAGACGGTTATCGGTTATCGCGAGCGAACCGCCGACCGATCCCTGACCGTGACGGCATCGATCCATGTATCGAGAACGGGATGGCTGTCGCGCGTCACGCTATATCCATATACACACACACACCCAGAGAGAGACACGGAGGCACGCACACGGACACGCACACGCCCACGTTGCGTGTCCCTGTGCCGCCTTACGATTCGATTACGCGCTATCGCTCGTCACGAGCGAGCGGATCGAGACGCGTTACGTCACGAGAGGAGACGCGTCGAGGGTGAAAGGCTGGGCGTGCTATCCTCGGCGCTGCTCTTCGCGGAATTCCTGGGCCTCGCGGGCATCCAGGGAGGAAGGCTCAGGGAGCGTTTTCAGGGGAGCGCGCCGATATTGGTCGGACGAGGAGTAGTAGGTAGGAGAGGTTGTATTTCGGGGGGTTCCTCGAGATAGCTCGAGGCGGCAATGTCAGGATCGGTGGGATCCGTCGACGTGGCCCTGCACGATGCGCCGACAGCGCCGTTGGACCATCGTGCGCGATGTGCGACAGTGTCGAAGGTAAGACCGAGAAGGGACGGCCGGCGGGCGCCTATCGCGGAGCTGCACCACTGGCCGCGCTAGGGGAACCGCGGTGCCGTGGGGCGCCATCGCTTTTCGATTGATCACCTCCAGGTTCGCTCGATAGGGTCGGATAGGAGAGAATGCACACTTACGATCGAGGAGATGGCCTCTCTCCGGTGGCGTGCTGGATGGCCGTGGCTCGAAGGAGAGGAGATGCGCGACGCGGGTATATAGCGAAGAGGCACTGCTGCGACGTCGAGGAGGGGCGGGTTCTGAGATACCTCCGCGGGCCTTGCTCCCTCGAATTCGGCAGGATAACGCACTACCGTGGGACGACGACACTGTACACTTTAACACCATACGACGAGGAAAACTTGCGGGAGGATGGACGACCGACGTTGGCGCTCTCGCGTTTCTGAGACACTGCTCGGTGTGTCCGTATTTTGCCTTCCCCCCCCGCGCGCGCCTCCGGTCCTCCTTCGCCTCGTATTTCCCCCCTCTCACCCTCGAACCCGTTGCTCGCACTTACTCCGTTCCGCTTCTCGCCTCCTTCTCGCGCTGTCCCACCGTCCTTAGCCTCGACGACGGCCTCGACGGCGAAGATGGGCGCGTATTTCTCCGCGCGTGCACGCGTCCTCCTCTCGACGATCTTTCGCCAACGCTCCTCCTCGGCCTCCTCCTCCGTTTTCCACTTTCCGCACCTCTTCCTCCTTTTCCACCACCTCCTCCGCCTCCTCCCCCTCCTCCTCCTCCTCCTCCTCCTCCTCCTCCTCCGCCCCCTCCTCCTCCTCCTCCTCCTCTTCCCGCACCTCCTGCGTTCCTCACCGCAGCGGCAAGGACCCGCCCCGTGTCGCGCTACACGAACGTGTAGTGGATAAAGAGAGCATAAAACTTGCTCTGCGACAACATTATCCGGCCGGTTATCGGTATCTCGACGCAATCCTCATTTCTTCCTTTCCTACGGCCCCGTCCCTCGCGCCGCAACGAAAATTGATCGCGTTGCGCGCGACGGTCCCTTCCTCGGGGACAGACCCCCGACGCGTTTCTGTCCCGCACCGTCCCGTCGAGCCGTCCTGCCCCGCTTCCTCCGGCTACGAGATCCTCCCGGCGCCCTCCGCCCTTTTCCTTCCGCCTTTCCTGTCGCCCTTAGCTCCTCTTCGCCGCCGAAGGACCAGAGCCAGAGCCTCCTCTCCGCTCCCTTTCGTCTCTCGTCGATTCCCTCTGGCACGTACACACGCGCGCGCGCGCTCTCCGTCGTCTCCCTCGTCGTCGTTACACCCTTCCACTCTATCCCTCTCTCGCTCTCTCTCGCTCTCTCTATCTCTATCCCTCCCTTCTTTCGAACCCCCCCCTTCTCTCTCTATCTCTCTCTCTCTCTCTCTCTCTAGCCCAACACCCCTCGAGGCCCCCCTACCTCCCTCGCCCTACCTACGATCACCGCTCTCCCTCCCTCCCTCCCGCCCTCGCTCCACCTCGGCCCCTTTCCCCCTCCCCTCCTCTCTCACCCTTTCGAACCTTCGTCCACCCTCTCGCTCCTTCACTCCTCCGCCACTGTGCACTTCCCTCGCCGTTTTGCTCGTCCGCCTCGCCTTAGTCCGAGGAGCCCCCGTGGAAAACCGTGCACGACGCTCACGATCGGGCCCCAACCCGCTGGCGGTCTCGCCCTCGGGAAGTTAACCGCGGATACGCGTCCGCTCCCCCTTCCTCGTTGTCCTTCCTTTTTGTTTTTTCGGTGCCGCGAAAGGCTCTCTCGAGGACTGCCGCGATAAGACAAACCGACGCGGACGTTACTGCACCCCCACGCGCCACTCTCGCGCAGCGGACTCGGGGAGAACTAGTTTCGAGGTATACCCCACTATACCCGCACCATTCGCAACCCCCTACGCGCCTCCGCCCCCGCCGGCCACCCACCGCAGCCGACCACCCTGCGCGGAGAGCTCGAGTAATACCAAATCCGGTGGCCGGACGGCACTACTGCGGCATAATGCCGCAATCGCTTAGGATCGACGCGGAAGGCTCGTCCCTCCTTTGCCTTCCTGCTCGAACCTTTGACCCTGCGAACGGAAGCTCCTTTTCCACCCTCGGCGCTCTGTCTCTCTCTCTCTCTCTATCTCTCTATCTCTCTCTCTCTGCTTCATCGGATCTCAGTCCATCCTCTCTCCTCGATTCCGATTTTATCGGCCTTCATCTTGGAAAATCCGCCTCGAGACTCGATCGAGATTTGCTCGTGAAGGGTGAAAGAAGATCTGGCGTGTCGGATCTCGCAGGACGGAGGCCGTGAAGAGAATCGCCCGCTTGAAGTGCGACTGAGCGAAGTTAAGGGGATGGAGGACGGAGGGGTGGGGGTAGGAGGAGATCGGGGAAGGCGGTCAGGATTCGGAATTCCCGACGCTCCATGCTTCCGTAGCATGGACGGATCAATGAAAATGTACCCCTCTACCGGCGATACCTCACCCGCCGCCCCCATGACAGAGGGAAACACGGTACCATACCGCGCCACTCTTACTATCTTTACCTGAAAACATTGGGCCTGCCGCTGAAAGAAGTCCGAACGGCGCCCGGCCGCAAAACCTCTCTCTCTCTCTCTCTCTCTCTATTTCTGTCTCCGTCCCTGTTTCTCACTCTCTGCAACGAAACACACGCCTGTACAGTGGGCGATCGGCTTACGAACGGTTCGGTTAACGAATAAATCGGACAAGCAGCACTTTCGCGAATGATTTTTATGTTGGAACGAGGAGCGTATGAGATGACGAAGGAAGGTCCGAAGAGGACGTTGAGGAGCTCGTGATGTAACGTAGAAATGATGCGAGGATGGAAGAAACCGATTAATGGTTGACGAAATATTTAGTCGAGGAACATCTTGCTTGCACGGATTATATTCGTTAACCGATCACACCCACTGTACGTCGATCGTGCCTCGATTCTTACGGTCGCACTGGCTGGCGCCATCGTTGATCTCTGGCCAACGTTATCGCTGGACGGATTGTCCCTCGGGCTCTGACGGTTTTTACCTTCTACGCTCGCATGTCGAGTCGGGCTCGACGTAGGAATACTCGCGAAGAATGTTCGCGTCGAGTCGAACTCGACCGATAATTGGAAAGGGTTATGCGGTAATATGGTATTTGCATAACAAAGAAATGTGGAGTGCAAAGGGTTAAGGCGGAAAGTATCGTTGAAAATGTTCATATTTTTTATTGTGCTGCTATGGTATCCTTCGAGTGCAAAGGGTAATTCTGTAGGTACGAATAAAGCGACTTTTGAAATAATGTCGCTCGCTCCATTTCGAAAAATATTAATCGAGTATTGAGAGTCAACGTACGATGGTGCGAGGTTTCGTCCTCCTTGCGCGATCCCTCTTGAGCTACGTTTATACAAGAATATATTGAATCTTATATCATTCGATATAAAGAGTTTGACGTGTATTCAATTCCTTTTCTCTCCATAGACGGAAAATTCGACATTGACGCCCAATATCCGATTAATAAATACATTTGACAAAATAAACTTCTTTTAGACACGTGAAATAGAAGAACGGTAAACAAAATTAACAAAGTACAAAAAACAAACCCAAAAGGCCGTAAGTTGAAACATTTTGGTCGGTTGAACAAGAACCGTGTGGTGACAATACCTACCGTAGCACACCGTATAACGACCGTACATTATTTCGAATGGATTTCTTTTTTGGCAGCATTAAAGATAATACGGACGCCAGCTGTCAAGATTCGAGAATCAATATACAACACATGTACCCGGTAATAACGAACACGCAGAGATTTTTCTTTGGGGGATCAGCGGTTGCATGTATTTATCTTGCTCCCAAAGGAGTAGCATCCTCGTAACGTTTATAACAAAACATTCTTGCACGACGTAAGAGTATAGAGTGTCATATTATTCCTAGAAACTATAAGAATAAATAACAGCGACAAAGTAGCGGAAACACAGCTCGATTGAAACGCTTAAACGATGCGCCTAAGGTTTGTATTTAATACGATAGCGTAGAAAGATTCGTGTGCCCAGGAACATCCCCCGAGTTCGATCGACGATGCTCGCATCGATTTCGGCATCGTACCCAACGCGAGAGTCGTGTAAAAAAAATATACGTATATGTGCTATGTATAAATATAGGAAAGTCTCTTTATCGAGTATAACGGTGGAGGCGACGAGAACGCAACTAAGTGTTTCTTCGTGTTACGCGTTTAACCGCGCTATATTAATTTTACTCGCGACATCCCCGATCCCTTCTCATTGGCTCAAATAAGCGTCGCTGTGTCGCTTGGGCATCTTGCGGATGCAGATGTATAAACCAACCAGCAGCATGATGACCAATGGGAGGCCAAGACCGATCGCCATGATCATAATAACCAAATACGAAAACCGTTCCTCGGGCGCCGTACCGTATCCAATGATGAACGTCCTGAAACGAAGAACGCCTCGATCAGTCTAGAATTCCTTCTCGCACGATGAATATTACACGAATCATACTCACAGCGACAATCGATAATAGTAATCGATGAAGCATGATAATCGCAGCATTAGCGTAATAAGGATGTCGGTAACTTACCACGTAGAGTAGGAACTTTCTTTGTAAAAACCATCGGCCTTCGATCCCAAGGAAACGGTGATTTTCTGAAGTAGAAGATTCTCCGCTTTGCTCCCGAAATAACAATAGAGCATGGTATTCCTGATGGCGCTCGTCCGATTGACCACTTTGGCGGGCGAATATTGAACGGTCTCGATCGAGCTGGTCACGTCGCGCGATTCGTTTGTATACGAGACTGGCCTCCATTGTAAATATGCCCCTGCGCTCTGGTAATTGTCCATTATTCTGTAAGGCGGCGTCCTGACTTCGACGACCTAGCGCGAGCCACAGAAGCGCGGAGATGAGAGAGGAGTCAATTGCTCGGGCGTGTAGGCGCAAAAATCCAGCCGGTATCGCACAGAAATCAGGCTTATCGAGTCAAGGGCATTACCTCGAATATACCAGGCGTGTGCTCGTCGTCCAGACTTTTTTTAGGCTCGACGAACATCGGTATGTCGGGATTACCTCCGCCCACCACCAAAAGTTCTATCCCGAACCTGCTGTTGGAGAACCCCTTGGTGGTCTCGAATTTGTTAAGAATAATGTCCACCTGCGTGGAATTCTCTGTATGCAACATGTGAGGCATAATCTCCGAATGGTCGAGGGTACAGAAACCCCTTAGCTGAAAGATCGAAGGAGGATCGTAAAGCCACCGGTCGAGGGCGTCGAGTTTTAAAAAACCGTAAGGTTCTCACGAATGCTAGAAATATAGAGCTGCTTGGCAAATCGATTGAGTTAAGGTTTATTGCGGTATCTTCGAAAATGCAGTTCCAATTCGCTGATACAATAGATTTAGTCGATTTTTTCTATATTTCGTTCGAATAAAGTTTCGACCGATTATCCTGGCTCTTATCAACCTACGGTCATACGTATCGAAGAATCGTAAAAATATTAATACTCTGCAGTACAAATATTTATACGATAATCTTATACCCACGATCGTGGCTCGAAAGGCACTATATCGAGCTTTCGAAACTCCGCTATACTTATGCAGCAGCAAATTGTAGCTCGGATTACGAAGAACGCGATAAACCGTTTCAATTGGGAAGAACGGTAAGATCCTTCTACACCTTATTCGATTAAGCTAAGCATTACTGGCCAACGCGTTTCAGTAACATAGATTAACGTTTCGCGGTATTCCCTGCACGCGATACTACGAATGTTTCAGAATACTTTACCGAAAGATTTATACTCCCGTATCTGCTGATATTCTTAGCTGTATCGTTATAACAGTTACCCTCCATATCCAGGGCGACGAATTCGTTCTTCCGCGTCAAACCCTTGCGCTCCCAGCGGAAGTATTCTGGATGCAAGTATATTATATTCGTGGCATTGGCAGTGTCAATTACGCCGGTGTCGTTTACGTCGTTGAATTCTATTATCTGGGAAACATAATGATCGACTTGTACACCTACACGAACATCGTGCGCATACACTTATTTCGATGCTTCAAAGTAGCAGCTCAAAGCGATTCTCACGACAGTATCGACGAAATTTCACGTGGATATTGACTTTTTATAATGCACAACTGATTCTCTAGGAAGGTAGAAAAGTTTGGTTAAGGTAGACGATACTCGGGGCGCTGTACATAATTCTACTCTGAATATCCAATATAAAATCCATAAAAATCTTGCAAAGCATTTTTGCTCCGTTGCAAATTTCGATTTTATCGTAAACTTTTGGAGTGGATCGAGTGCATAGATTATGTACAAATACGCATTATACTCGATATTTGACGCCACTCGTTTTATCTCAAGTCGGTTATCGTTCCGTCCGGAATTTACGAATCAACGTAAAATCAAAGATGGTTAACTATAATTCCGTTATTTATATACACATAGTTCTTTCCTTTGCGATGCAAGGTTACGCGAGAATCGATGTTAATGTATAAGTAGGCATTGAAATATGCCAGACAATTAGATCATAAAGGTTTAAGCTCGAACGCGTCGACGCGGGGACGAGAATAGTGAACCGCTTTGTTTGATTCGTAAAAAGGAAAAAAAAAAGAAATCGAGACACAACGGACGTCATAGAGTAGCAACCACGTGAGCGGTATGAAACTTTTGTCGAGCGAATTAATAATGAGCTTCAACATCGTCGGGAAATGGGTAAAAGCAAAAATAAGTCGAAACTCGTATCGGAAGAATCGATATATACGTATATATACATATACGCGAAAGTCGTCTTACCTTATTTATCACTACTCCGAAAATATAGTCGGGTTCCTCCGAGAAGGTCACGGAGTTCTCTTTCCTCGCAATAAAATCCTCCCAAGTTATGTTGATCCAGGACGATGGAGGAGTTAGCGCGAGTAATATGGACGGATTACCGCCGAAATCCCATAAATAATGCAAGGTATCGTTTGGCCCATCGGCCCTTAGATACACGGTCGTTATATTTTTATCCTTACAGAGTTCGCCGCAACCCAGGTTCACCCACGATCGCAACTAAAGATCATTTTTGTGTCGCTAAGTCGTGAAGAAAATAATGTCGAGTATCATAGTCGGTTTTACTAATGAGAACGACGACGAGTGGAATCGATAATGAGATAAAAAAAAAATGAGCTTTACGTCTGAGCAAGCTGAAAAAATAAGCAGCTCGCTACGGTGCAGCAAGCAAGAGTATATAGCGAGCGTTGAGAATTTCAATAACAATGTATACGATACATTTATCGGTAGATTGTTGTTGCATCGTTTCACGTTTTTATAACTCCTACGATTTGTTTGCAAGGCACGTAGGTGGACGCGCGAATCTTTTGGGAGATAAAATTCCGGCGAGTCTTGCATGGGAATGTTTAATCGCGAAATCCATTGTAGATACGGAGCATCAGGGGCGAGCGTTTCGTTTGCGGTTGACATTTATTCGAGCGGATACAGTCGATGTCACGGTGACCAACGAACGTAATGAGCTCGAAATTAACGTGAGGATCAGTCGAAGTAAGTTAGGACAAAAGAATCGTATCCCTTTCTGCATTATCACTGCATTATATCACTGTCGTACGTTTTACCCCTCCGAAGGTCTCACGTTAATTGCAGCGAAATAGGTTATGGGGCCTCACTTATCCAGTTACACAACACGCTATTATGGATTATTGTCAGACTTTTGATTGGCGATAAATCCGAGGCCGAGCGCTTTTAAACGCCGTACGAACGTCAAATGGAGCAAAGTCACACGATGAATCATGCACACGCGATCTTTGTTTTTAGTTTCAGCCACACGCATAAAAAGGACTCTGACTGGAGATCAAAGCGTGCTCTTAAGAGCGATATGCCATTGATTGGTGCTACTCACGGATCTGTGCGTCGAGCATCCGGAATTTATCAGGGTAACAAACAACAACAACCATAGTACGGAGGCATTATCCATGGTTCCGTGGTGTATGAAAACGGTATCAAAAGGCACACTGGTGACGCTACTGCTCAACTGATACGCGGTATCACCAACAGTCCGAGCAGAGGGAGGATCGAGCGATCGACAGCGCTGCGATCTCACGAGCGCTGGCTACGCAAAACACCAGGCAAGTCTCGAAAGGTAAATCAACTACCGGGAACTACTTTACCGATAAATTTCTTGCAACTCATTTTGTCTAGATTTTCTACATTCGATAAGATGAGTACGCGCTGATCCATGATCTATAGGATGAATCGTAAACGTTTCTCTGAATATTATAATAATATCAATAAAACCGAGAAACGGCTTAACAATGTAAAATTTATTCACTACAATACCATAACTGCCTAACATTTCTGTAAAATATGAAACAACAGGCTATTTTTTAATAATAACTTACATCTTGTGGAAATATTGTCGAGAAATAATAAATAAAATCGTGAAAAAAATAAGTAGATATCAAACATTCGATATCATAGATATTCGAACATTTATCGCTTGTGTGGCTGCGGGTCGACAAGTACGCAGCGTTTATATGCAGATGGCGTTAAAGGTGGATGGTTCAACAGGTGGGTGTGTGTATATATAGCTACGCTTCGACGGCTGCAACTTAACGTACTTTATTTTATAACGCAAAGAATATTTCGCGTTCCGCAAAATACACGTTTAATCAAAGAACGCAAGCTGAGTTTTTCTTAAACAGTTTAACATTAATCAATGTGCCAATTACAAAAATCTATTCAACGTACATCATTTTAAAAATAACTCGAGCAATGAGAATTACTATGCAAAACTTCTGTCACAGCTTTTCACAATGGCTTTGGATTAAATATCTAATTAAAAACGGTTTTTCGCGGTACATAACTTACCATACAACTTACCCTCCTCGATAACAGAACTGAACAGGTATCCTTCATCCAAATCGGCTTTGCACAGTTTTAATCCTCGAAGGTTTTAAACGTCCATCCGTCGCCTTTCGCGCCGAGGGAAGGAAACTCGTACCCCATTGGCTGTTGGAATCCGCCAACGGTGGTGGAGTTACCAAGCCCCGACACAGTACTTTGTTATTAAATAATCGGACCTTTCAACCTTGTAGACTGCACCTTCTGCATCTCGAATATACTTTAACTACGGTTAATGTCCAACACTTTACGTCTAATACAAAATCACACAGCATATCGCGATTACAATTTTTGGTATGAAGCAAGACCGTTAACGGACGCAAATTTTTTCCAATTTTTATATTCCTCTTCATCTTAATCATATATCTGTTTCTTTTTTCGGTAAGAAACGAAGGTCACTCTGGATATAATTTTGCGAACATTGCAGCCAAATTTTCGTCCACCGCGACGACCGGCTGGCTTTCGGGACACCGGGTACAGAGGAGAAAAGAGAACGTGCAAAAAGAACGTTAAATGTGCAGACTATGACCTTGACCGAAGCAATGTCCGCGCGCGAAGCATATACGTGCATGCAGCCGTACACTTTCGTTTGTCCCAAGTCCCGACGAGCTCGATTTCATTGAGTTCTCGAACTATTCTCCGCTCCTAACGAAGCCTCGATACTTTGTTCCCGCTTTTCACGGTCACGGCTCTGTGGGTCTCGATTCAGAAATCGTTCGGCTTCGAGTTTCAAAAATTTCGATACGAGGAACGAAGGAGGATGACCCATTTTGGTGGATTTCGAAGGTCGGGTCAATTTTGCTGGGCGATGCAATTTTTGCAGAAAGCATCGCCTCGAGCGGCCGCGGCCAATGCTCTTCGACGATTTAACGATACGGCGCTGAAGGTCGTCGGAGGAAGTCGAGATTCGCGGGAGAATACAAGCGTCTCGTACGTACCGGGTGGCCCGAGCTGAACAGATTTTAACCATGGCCACATTACGATCGATCTGTCTCACCGGTCTTTCCGCCAGATTCCCATACTTTTCGGAATATTTCACAATATATACAATATACGGTCACGGTTTCGGATCGATAAAAACTCGAAACAGCACCGGAACATCGCAAAAATCTCTGATCGTTATCGATAACTCCTACGCATTTTACGCGAAGCATATACATTTTTAAAGCACAAAGAATGTAAGTCCTCTCTCAAAATGATGTACACAGATTCCAAAGGATATTCACACGTTTCTATACTTTTTCACGGTAGTCCGCGATCAAATTTTTATATCTACTACAGTATTTTACGCGACAATATTCTCCACCTTCCACACTCTACATTATAATACTCAGCGATACGAAAATCGTTAGTCACGATAAATGCCTCCGTTTATCGTCACAAACAGCGATCTTACCTCCGTCAGGTCCCCAGGAGCATTCGACAAATATCCTCGCGGCTTAAAGGCGGGTCAAAACTTCGTTAAGGGACACACTCTTGCGGCACCGGCTCCTCGGCGCGGCTCCGCCGTTTGTTCCTCGTCGTTCCTTATCCGAGCACTACTTACGATGTTCTACTGAATTCCTGGAGGAGGAGCGGCCGATCAAATTTGAAGGCGAGCGCGATAATTGCACCCGGCGCGACGGCTGAAGGACCTCCGACTGCACGTATAACTTGCACGAAGCGAGCCAGCGCCGCCGTTGCTGCCGGCCGGACGAAAAACGGACAAAGAGTCTTCTTGCGGCGAGAGTACCGGCGGCCCTCGGCCAATGAGAGGAATCGGCATGATCGCGGGCCCGCGTTCGATCGGCTGCCCAAGCTGAGCCCACCGGTCCATCGCTGCCAGCACGACCGACGAATCGGCTGAACCTAGCCGACGACGAAGCGCCGATAAGACGGATCATCGATGGGAAATTAATGCAAAATTGATTTCGACAGATTTGAGGAACAAACCCTAGAATACATGAAAATTGTTCGCGGTAACCACGTTTGCCAATTTGATTCAGACGAATTGTTCAGCCCAGCCGACGATGAAGCGCCGATAAGACGGATCATCGATGGGAAATTAATGCAAAATTGATTTCCACAAGTTTGACTAAGGAACCTATTTCGTCTCATCTATTTGATGGTATATGCTCGGAGTAAGGACGCTCCCCAATTTTGTTAAGACACGTTGTTGAATCTAGCCGACAAAGAAGCGGAGATAAGACGGTTTGTCGCCGGGAAATACATGGAAAATTGATGTAAAAAATTTGATGAAGAAAGTTTGATCCCATATGCTCGAAATGATTACGTTCGCCTATTCGATAAGCCGACGTATCAACGAGCATCGGCTAAGCCGAACCGACGACGAAGCGTCGATAATACGGATTATCGGTGAGAAATCAATGCAAAATTGATATCAAGAAATTTTATGAACGAACCCTATCCCGTTTGAAGGCATATGCTCGAAGCAATCGTGCTACCGATCCGATAAGCCCGAATGTCAATGTGCATTGGTTAAACCTAACCGACGAAGCGCCGATAAAACGGATTATACAGACGTAAATTCGAAGTTGCTTTCGAGAAATATTATTATATGAACGTAACCATTTCTGAGCCTATGCTTGGAGCGTCGATCCTCTCCAATTTAATAAGGCAAGTTGTCGATGGACAGGTTGACAAGAATAAGCAACAATACTGCCATGATATTCACGAGTTTTGTGATACCAATGGGTTAAGGGGGACTGAAATTGAAAACTTCATTATTTTAGATCAATGTCTATATTCGAGTTGGGATAAACAGTATCGCGTATATGCGTGAAATATTTTTAGATCGAAGATAGCATTCTTTCTTTCAGACGTTCCCACGGTGTACAAAGATTCTGCAAAGGATGGTACACTCTGCGTATGAAACATAAAAATTGTAAATGGAAAATGTTTCTCATCTGTACATTAACCGGTGTAATACGCGAGAATCGATGCAAATAGCAGATTATAATGGAACGATGTCTGTTGGAGATAGCTAACGAAAATGTAGAGACGCAAATCACTACGCCGTTATAAATATGCACCTCTCGCGACTTGGTAATGTAGAGGAGAAATTGTAAGAAAGTACAAAATTACTCGATAACACGAATTGAGATAAAATAGTTGGGAATTCGTGAATCGGATATAATTACAGTAAGGGAAACGATATGTGGAATTTAAAAGGAAACTTTAGCGTACAAAATTGAAAGTAACCATCGACACTGATCCAACAACCGTAACGCTAAGAGGCGATACGATGCAAAAATTCATCCTGCAACTTTACGACAAGAGTAAAAAATCAAACCAGCCCATCATGCACCGCTATCTACAAACGATATTTAAAACGTTACTCGACAATGTCCTTCGCGCAGAAGCAATAAAACGTTAGTCAAAAAAGTTTTGTAAAATCTCGACCATTACGCAAAATCGTAAGATCGGGCGTAAAAAAGAAGCAATTTTTAAACGCATTTTAGTTCTCGATCACAGCGCTCGATCTAAGGAGAATAAGTCCGCGATTGACTGGATCTACTGATCCTTCCTCCGATCGCCTTGTCGATGCCAAGCGTACGAGCCGTAATACGAGATACCTCTGGAAACCTGCTCTATACCCGGTGGACTTACGTTAACACGCTCGCTACCGTGTCGCGAAGAAGTTTTCAACCACAGCCCATTACGTATCTTCCATATTTCTGCAAAATGCACCGCAAATTTTTCTTCGAAAAGTATTTAAATCTGAATTCAATAAATCAATTAAATAAATCAAAACCCCTTTCAGACACGTTCTCCAAATTTAAGATGGACTTCGTCCATGAAAAAAATTAAAAATTAATTAACCGCGATCACGCACGTGTGGCGCTGAGCTTTCGATAGAGATCGATATATCGTAGAAAAATAAAATTATCAGGAGGTTTACAAGGTGGATCGATGCGCACGCAGCTTGTCATATTCTTTTGCCACAAGCTAACGCGAGACTTCGTTACCATGACAACCCAACAAAGAGATCAAACCATCTTCGATCCCTCGAGTCACCGATATTCGCGCGTGTAAGAACCTATAAAACGAGATATCTCGTAACCCGTCCTCAATGTCCGATCCACTGTACACAAAATATCTCTCTACCTATACTCAACGTGTAAACGCCAAACCACTAGCCACTTTCGAGACATATCCCAGGGTATTAAATACACGCATTAAAAAAATAGAGAATACCGAAGAAGCGTCAATGAATCAACACATCGATTCATAACACTACAACAAAATCATGCAAACTCTCGGAAAATACCCCGCCTCGAAATTCGACAAATTTTTCAAAGATACACCAGCTAATATGCGAGCTCCTAGATCCAATCCTCCTTTTCAATTTTTCTCTCTCCCAACCCAATCTTTTTTAATTTCTCAATGAAACGAGCGGCCCGTGCAGTGGTCTCGGCATTAAGAGCCATGCAAGAAGAAGAGGTCCGCACCATCGAAGATCGCGGAGAGTCCGATGGCGGAATCGAGAGAAACGACGAGCCGGAACTCGTTTTGGACGTGATTCGCTCCAGTACGCTGTCGTACGCACTGCTTACGCCATACGAGGGGGAGGTGGATGGGGCGAGCGGCGAGGGGCGTGGGGCGAGGGGGGCGAGACGAAACGAAAGGGGCGGGGCGAGACGCGGCGCGGCAAGACGAGGCGAGACGAGATGCCAGACGACGCCGCAACGACACAACAGGTGAAGGATTGTGGTGTTACTGCACCCGAGCTTGCGAGCTCAGCTCTTCTCGGGTAATAAGACGGTCCGTGTCCACGACTGCGGCCTCGATGTCAAGAGCTCCGTGCCATCGGGGTGCCATCTATGGATACGCACCGTATCCAGTCCTGTCTCCGGCTCGTTCTACCTTCCCCTGGAGATCACGATCAATCGGAAAAGGAAGACGCGTCTAACGCCAAACTCAGCGGCCACTTTACGGACTTATTTAGGTAGAACTACGTGTATCCCCAACACTAGAGCTGGCGAGGGGTTTAAAACGATCTATGTCCGATTTTTTGTAGAAATTCTACAAGAGCATTACAGTGCGCTTTCGAAAAAAATATCCACCATTTCGTTGCAGTCTGCAAGTGGTCGCGTAAATCTATTTACTTTTATTCGTTGCCCTCTTTTTTTCATATATATATATATATATTTATAATACGTTTAGACGTATCGAGATAATGATCAATAATTCTAGCGTTAAAGAAGAAGAGGAAAAAAGACGTCGACAGATCGATACAACGATTCACGCACTGGACACAAGACCATACGAAATCGCCGAAAACGCCCCCCCCCGACAGATTCGAGCAATTCTTCCTAGAAATCACCGACCGGTTCGGTGGTTTCGGTATTAAAGCCATTCCTCGTACGCAGCCTTAACACTGCGAGGACCTTGAAGTAACTCCCCAACCCTTTTCCCACAAGTAAAAAGAGATCGTTATCCATTCGCCATAGATACGAAGTACATTTCCATAGACTCACGCTCCTTCCCCGCGCGACCATATATATCTGCCTATGACACGCACTGTACCGCGATGTATACTCCACTCGAGCGTGCATCGTACGCAGGAAAGTCCTTCGCGCGTAAGGTACCACGTGTGCAGTCCGGTATCCCCGTGTACGCCGGTGCATCGGTGCATGCACTCGTGTGCATTCCAGTACGTACGTACCTCACTCTCGGTAGTAGGAACCCCGATGGCTGCACAGCGACACGTACCGGGGGGAGGGGAAGAAAAAAATGAAAGGGAGAGAGAGAGAACCGGTTTTCCATGGGGTACCAGAGGCCTCGACGAAACGATCCGTCTGGCGTGCCCGGCTGACCACCTCCCGCAAAACGCCGCTGCTCTGGTGCACCACCTACCCACCTACCTACCCACCTACCTACCCACCTACCTACCTACCTGCCTGCCTGCCTGCCTGCCTGCCTGCCTGGCTGCCTGCCTGCCTGCCTGCCTGGCTGCCTCCACCGCGTACAGGCTATCCGCCTGCCTTCCTTCGCGGCTCCACTGCCAGGGATCCGACTTGCGGAATTCCTGGCTCGGAAGACGTCCACCGTGGATCCTGCGAGCGGCTCGATGTCGGGGCTCGATTTCGCGCGTGGCCCTCGGGATTCACGGTTCTGCGAGCTCGGGGAATTCTCCGTGCAAACCTACCGTAACTCGTGCTCGGAGAATGTTTTGATTATGGCAAAGTCGAAATAGGGAATATCATGATGGATTATGAATTTAGGAGGGTACGTTTTTCGCGAATTTTTAGCACTCTTTTTTTTAGTGATAGGGGAATTGTTAATGCGGGGGTTTGATTTCGTGCGTGGCCCTGAGGATTCACGGGGCTGCGAGCTCGGGGAATTCTCCATCCAAACGTACCGTAATTCACGTTTGGAGAATGATTTAATTATGGAAAAGTCGAAATTAGGAATATTATGATGGCTTATGAATTTATGAGGGTACGTCTTTTCGCGACTTTTCGGCACTCCTGTTTTTTGGTGATAGACGAATGGTCGATGTGGGGGTTCGATTTAGCGCGTGGCCCTGGGGATTCACGGTTCTGCGCTCTTGGGGAATTTTTTGTGCGGAGCTATCGTAACTCGTGCTTGGAGAATGCTTGAACCACGGAAAGCTCGAAATTGCTAATATTATGGTAACTTATGAATTTATAACGGTACGTTTTTCGCGTTTTTTTAGTGCCCTTTATTGTGGCCCCCGAGATTTACGGTTCTGCGGTCTACAGTTTACGGTCTGGGATAGTGGAATTTATCGTGCCAACGTAGCGTAACTCGCGGTTTAAGTACGATGCAACTATCGAAATAGTCGTAATATCGGTTCCCGTAATTATATATCAATTTATGATGGTACGTTTGTCGATATTTTTTACGATTTATCAACGATTGAGCCGTGAACAAGTCGATGTCGAATCTTGATTTCGGAATTTACGGTACTGCGGCTTTAAGTTTACAGGGCGAGTCCGTGGAAGTTTTTTCCCAAACTACCGGTTGGTTAACGCAAGAATTACAGAAACGATAAAAAACAATCAATAAGGTTTCCGTATTTTCTTGCGAATTTTTATCATTTTTTTACAGTATACGAGTGATTAAAAGGATCTATTTATTTTTCATCGTTGCTTTCTCTTTGAAATGTACATAGAATATCTAGATATACCCGTAGTTCTGGTATTAAACGTACGATCATTCACGCTCTTTAGTTAAACTGATTACATGCGAGCTAATCGCTAACATATATCACATTCAAGGGAGAGTGAAAAAGGAATGGGAAAAGGAAGGGATTTGAGAGTGGATACGAAGTTTGCAATATCAAAATACATTTTTTACCGCAATCTGGTAGAAAGGGGAAGAAAGCGCACTGATTCCGGAACGAGCAAAGACTTCGAGTGATATTCGCAGATGATGTCTTACACGTTAGTCTTATCGCGTCACGTAATAACGAAATATCGGGCTGACATTTAAAACTGACGAGCTTTAGAGCCAAAGGGTAATCATTCCCCGAATACTTCCACGAACCGAGATGCGCCTTATGCACATTAGCATAGAAAGAAATATACATATAATGCATCACACCTACGAAAGACAATCGACCGCAAATTTAACGTAATCTTCCTAATAACAGGTTCACCCTGCCGCATTTCTCACGAGAAAGAAAGAAACGCGCGGTACCATAGGAAGAGTAAAATATAAAAGTCTCGTGACTTTTTCCGGAACTTCCGCGCTCGAAGAATTCTATCCAACCTGAACGCAAACTGCGTTTTCTCTCTGTGAATACATTGGCAAGCGTCATGAGCTATGAATTACATCACCTTGACAATCGTTTTGCGTATCGGATCTTTCAGGCATTTTAACAGGTACGTATTGCGACAGCGATCTTATGGCCAGTCACGAAACTTCCGTAATCGAGAATCTCGAGCCGAAATAAAGGCTGGGCACGTTTTTTCGTTCGAGACACACGACGACACCGACGACGAATTACGTGGCGACTTGGAAATTTGTAGGCGTCTCTTGTGTTCCAGATGTTTTATCGGTTGCGTCGCGACAGAACGAAAATCCGCGAGAATGTCACGTCTACGATGATCGTACGTCCTTCGTTTAATAGGATGGTCTTTAATTTGACTACTCTTTCCTTTAGATCTACTTCTGTTTCTCTAAAACGACTAGTCCACCCTTTATTTTTCGAGGGGATCGAGACATTGACGAGCCAAGTCACGTACCAAATGTAAATTATCCATGCGGTAATAATAGAACTCAATGAATTCTGGTGCCATTTGTCGAAGAATCAAACAAGCGCTTTCACGAATCGCATAGAAAGTTCTCCGCCAAATTTAAATATACATATCTCAATTCCAGCGGAAGTGTGGCTTATCTCGTTAATAACGCAACCCCTTCGATCGAAAGAGTAAAGCGAATATCGTCGCGCAACCATACGATACACGGATAAACGATACTATGATTTCACCTATAATATACGTAATATTATGACGCACATAGATAAACGTAACCGTAGGCTGAGACAGATTACGATCGTATTACAAAGATCGGCATACCTCTCTCTTTATCACGCCCAACTCTTTTTTACACTACTTTGAAATAAGTTAAACTGATTTCCCGCGTAACGATAAAGTTAAATATATTTCGCCCCTCCTCGAAGAGAAAAGGCATTGCAAAGATCGCCACACCTCTCTTTTTCTGAATTTTTCACACCCAATACTTTTTTACACGATTTTGAAATAAGTTAAATTTATTTTTCGCGTAACCAAAAATTTGAATATATTTCGTCCCTCCTCGAAGAGAAAAGGCATTGCAAGGATCGGCGCAGCTCTCTTTTTCTGAATCTTTCACACCCTACTTTTCTTTACACAAATTTGAAACAAGCTACCCGAGAAAACGTATCCTTTGCACGGTTCTTCTCAAAGGATTTTTCGAGAAACTTATCTTCCGCGTAACGATAAAGTTGGATGTATTTCGCCCCTCCGCGACGAGATAAGGTGGTGAGCATAGGTATAGGTTACCATCGCATTGCGAAGATCGGTGCACGCTCTCGGCTTCGGCCCCGGCACTGACCTTGGACGCGAGACCCTCGAGCGCAGCCTCGGCGTAGACGCAGGCCGCTTTAAAAGCGGCCGGCCCGTTTCTTTCGCAGTCATCGGGGGAAAGAAAGTGCAGGACGAGTTTCTGCAGCCTTCGACCCGAGGAATACGTAATCGCGAAATCTCCGGGCCTCTGCGAGAATCTTACTCAGCAATGCTTGACCCTTTGATTTCTGTGGACACGTATATGAGTCTCGGAGAAAGCCATTGGCATACAATATGGACGTGGGTGATGGGCATACATTGTAAAAGTGTAGAGAGAATATTGAATGATAAATTTATTGCCATTAACACGTGTCTGACATTTAAAATAGCTCGCCATTAGTGTCAGATATTGTTCGAGAGATTTGGAATCTTTGACTAATACCTCATTGAAAGAATCATGGAAGATATTAATATGTATGACTGTGGACTCGTATGTACATTCGACAAATGTTTTTCTCTCGCACTTCCGAAACGAGTGGAAATCACAAGATACAAAATAACGTGCTTCGTCCGCGGCAATCCTTTTAGTCGGACGAGCTCAGCACTCAAAGGGTTAATCAAGATCACAAATTTATTCCCGGAGAGCGCAGGGTAGAATTACTTAAACGAGCCTGCTGGCCTCGCGTCTCTAGGAATCTCTGTCGTATCGTATCGAATCGGAGTCTCGTTTCTTCTGCAACAGATTGTAAAATATGGACGATCGACAAATAAGGAAGTTGTGCATTTCACAGGTGGACGATCGTCGCTTAGGCTCGACTTTCGTCCGTCGTTGCGTGTTACGAAGGTGTACTCGCGTCTGCGATGCGTGATGGAAAAATGAACGATGCGAAAGAGGATTCGAAGAGGTAAATACGCGATATCGGCGGCGGTACCGATGCAGCATTGCGCACTAAGTATAACATCGCTGATAGAAACTTCTATAATCGTTACGTAAAGCCCTGCTCGCCAGGGGAAAAGAAACCTGCACGACAATTATTCTTAAACATTCCGGAAACATAAAATTCAGCGAAGAAGTACGAGAAAGGCGGCGTATTACTTAAAAACAGGCCGGTAACTGGAATGGAGGAACAATCGGATATACAAAAGCACGCATAACGCTCCGATCGAAATCTTGGTAAGTTGGCAAGGAATTGATCTCGACCGACGCTGCGTTGTACGACTTTCAGTGACCGACATCAGCGCCTTGCACTTTTACTCCAGGAATGGTTGCCACGGCGCTTACTGCTGGAGGTACCTAATTATTACCATCGCGTTACGTCCACCCAGTAAATTCTACGGAGCGTCCATAAGAATTATAAGTACAACGTGCGCGGCACCGCTATCGGCCTCCATCGAAAGAGTGAAATACCATCTAATTCAGCATTGTGCGTCGATATATATTCCCAGTCTACGTCTACCACGAGTTCTTCCATGTACAGTAAAATGCGTAAAACTTAAATCCGTCGATACATCTATCCAAACACCTCGGTTTCCGCACCTACATCGAGGATGCCTGGTAAATGCTAAAGCACGATGTTACAGCGTTACCTAACGCCTTACCTACCGGAAGACTATTAATAGACTTTTTAAGTTCCATCATAATCCACCAATTACAACGATATTCCATGCAGTCGATTTTTGCGCTTTGCAGAGATTACGAAATATTCTCTATATCAACCGTACGCAACATTACAACCGGTCGTTCCTTCCACATTAACAACGAGTACAAATCAAATATTTGAGTAGCCTACGATAACTGGCTCATAACAGGAACAATACTCGGTATATTTCCAAAGTGCATTTGCCTTACAGTGGTTGACATTGCCCGGAAGAAAAGGCGCAAAGAACGCCAGGAGCTTCGGCAGGGCGCGACTACGAAAACGCTTGTTAGGATACGGGGGTTGCGTGTAAAAATACGATCACGAACGTCGATCATGGTGGCCCGACAGATCTGCCGGCGGTCCTGGGTACGCGTTCAGCACGGAACACAATTCCTGCTACTCGATGGAAAGTTGGCCTGCGTGTTGCTCGTAGCATAGGAATTTAAACGGGGATATAGGTATAAGAAGACGGAGACGGGGAGTCGTTCGCGGTAGTGTGAGGCATAAACGCGCCGGCACCACACCCAGTGTGACCACCATTGCGACACGGGACACACGAACCATGCGCGTCGCAGTGATCGTGAGTACCTGCTAAAAGTGTTATCCTTTCTTACGCTCCCGGGTGCAGCCTTCTCTGCCCTAAACGTTTTACCTCTCCGCCATGGCCATCCTCGCTGCGTCCGTTCCGCCCTTGTGCGTCCTTGGCCGAAAAACCGCGGAGGTCGGCCCGCGTAAAGAAGGGTGTGTGTACCACGATTAAGGATGGAGTCCGTGGCTTTGAAAATTGCCGCGAAAATAATCTGTCGAATATCCCCATTACGTTGTTTTGCCTAAGGTAATAAAAAAGAAATTCGGGAAGAAAGACAGGAAAGTCGGTGAATATGATTGTAAGCTTCACCCCTTTTTGGTGCCGGACAAGGATGTATCGCGGCTTTGAAAATTGGCGCGATAAAAGATACCGAATGTTGAGTTTTGTTCCTTCGCATACCATAAAAAAAGATGGATAGAGAAATTGATTAATACGATTGATAAAGTTTAATCCATTTGGTGTCAAAAAATGGCATATCGCGGTTTTGTAATGGGCGTAAAAATTCTGCCGAATATTGAGTTTTGTTCATTCGCGTACTGTAATAAGAAGATTGGAAAAAAAATAAATGCAAATCGGTGAATGCTACAATGAAGTTTAATCCTTTTAGTGTCGAACAACGACATATACTTGGCTACACTTACAAAAAGTACCAACAACGAAGTATCTTAGTATCGGCGTGCAGTGTCATTGGTGCAATTTAGTTCGACAATATTTCCTTGAGGTACAACTTTTTGTCGACACTCAAAGGACAAAAAGAATCTGCAATGTTCTACTCGGCACAATACACGGGGGAGTTTAATGTTAGGTATTCGATAGCAATATTGAGCGGTATGATCGATGCTTTTCACATTTAACCGATGAGCGAGCAAGTAGATAATGTCAGGGGTGATATTCGGTGGATCGCGAATAACATCACGAGCGTTAAGAAAATATTTGAGAGGAATGGTATATAAGCTGAAAGCACGGTGCCACATGGAGTCGTGCGTTTGCGGTATGAGGGCTGCTACACGGCGCGGCAGGATGCCAAAGAGCGCAAAACGTTGTTGATGAAAAATAGGAAAAGAAAAACTGCTTACGGGCCACCTCTCCTGCGCGATGATGGTAGGCCCTAAATCTCGAACAAAAAACGAAGTCTGCGAAAGTTTTAGTGGAGGCCGAAGTACCGAAAATCGTTGCCCCGTGCATAACGAAGTTCGTGGAATATATCGCTGTATTCTCTAAATTGATATCGCGTTAATGAAAGTTGCATTTTTGAAAAAGTTACGTATTATTTATTATCCTACTATGTATTATCGTACATTAAACGTTACACGGATTTTTATCGCAAAGAAAGTACAGACCAGCTATTTGGATTCTGTTAGCAGGGAGATGTGTACATATGTATATACACGAGTAATTAGAGGTGAAACAAAAGACAGGATATGCATCTCTGGTTGACATTCGAACTCCGGTGTTAGCCTACTTAAAATTGCAATCGGCATATAGGATTTCATTCACGCTTGTCTCTCGCATTCCCTTGATCGCCATCGCGCTATTTATGTATATGCATTAGGTCGGAAGAACCCTGACTTATGCTATAATCTTACTTCGATACGCATCTATGCTGCACCCTGTCCTTCGTTAGGAATTTCAATGAGATAGACTCATTTATATACATGTATATATATAGAGAGAGTATATTTCGATGTAGATCGTATCGATCGCTTTCTTTCGTTTTGATAGTCAGGTAATGAAATTGATAAGGATAAACACTATATATAAACAATTGTGCGAGTCATCCGTTCCAATTGACCCTTCGTTATTAAGCTTTTATGGCCCAGATATTTGTTATAAATATAAAAAAATTAATACGTCAGATAACACGTATTTACTCGTAAATACAAATTAAACGTAGATTTATAATTTTCAATGACTTTATTCATTAAAATAAAATCATTTGTAACTCTGAAGTCACAACAGCGCACATCCGCATTAACATGTATAAAAATTTACGGAAGACATTCCCATTTCTGTTTTCCAACATGTCTCAGATATCGTCACGTTCAACATTAATCAACATTAAAAGAAAGCACGATGGACGTGCCAAATTGCAATCAGTAGAACCAAATAATACCAACAAAACATCGATATCTCAGTGTAGGACTACAAACTCACACGGAGCTATAGCAGATTAATTTCACTTTAAAGTAGAATTCCTCAAGCGTCTTCTCCGTTTTATACATGTACGATCGTGTTACATAAGGGATCAAGCTCAACGATAGCGGCTCCGATATAATCCACGCTTCTCACGAACGCTCTCGGACAAAACTCCACCTCGTAAAAGTCCCTCCACGCGTATTCTCGACGCGTAATTACAAAATACATTTCTAATCGGCGACACTTAGCGAGTGAGGAAAAAAGAGACAACCCGTACGAAAGTCCGAAAGCAGATCAGGGGGCGGCGTGGAGGGGGCGAGGAGGGGGAAAGGAGGGGAGGTGGACGTGGTGTCCGGCGATTGGCTTTCGCGAAGGACGAAAATTGGTGCTGCAGCGGCGGGCAAACGCGCCGGTGAAAGCGCCAGGCAAGAAAGTCGAATAGATTTTTCAGTCGTATCCCGTATAAAATGCCCACGCGTGCCCCGACTTGGAACCAAGTGCAAGGCGCAAGAAACGAATCCCCCCGGCGCGGCGTTCCTTCGATTCGCTTTATCCCCACCGCGGCCGCGTGCATTCCTGCGGACTGGCAGGAACCGTGCCTCGGGAATATGGCGATCGGCTCGGCGTGCCTCGACGCGGCTCGATGCCCACGGTAGATCCCGTCACCTCCCCCAGCCCCCCATTTCGCGATACATGAAAATGAAAGCACGACAAAATGCACCCTCGTTGGCGAGCCCGAGTTTTGCGCCGCGTCCGCGGCAGCTTTGGCAGAATTTTGCGAGGGCACGGTTTAAAGAGGGGTTCGTTTAACCCTCGTCGCTACCAGTGGACGATCTTTGGTATTATCGATTGCGAGTGTCGATTGCGGCCGATCTCTTTAAATATTATTATCAATATTCTGTTACCTTCGATTGGTGTAAATAGATAATCTTGAAACAATTTGATAATTATTATTTGTATTTAAAGTGTGTGGTTTGAAATCTCGGGAGTAGTCGTTCGATGATTCTCTACTTCAAAATCGTTTTATACGTTGTAGGATCGGTTCAAACGTATTTAAACATAATACCTATTACGGATATCTCAATGCAATTTTATGATACAGTTTTTATCAACTGTTATGATTCCGGAGATTATATCGCGATCAGCTTACGTTTCTCGAATTACGTCGAGAATGCTTCGAAGTGAAAAGCTGGACTGTTACGTATCTTGGATTTTATTTGAAACTGTTTTATAATTATTTTGTTTATTTGTACATTAATACATGCGTATATTATATAAGCATGCCTCTACTTCATTCAGTATCCGCTCCGCAAGTTTATCAACGTACGTTCAGTCTTCTGTGAATTTAATTCAATCGACGTGATGATAATTCGTTCTTGCAAAGCGATAACTCTTAGATGTGTAGGGTGTATTAATAATATTGTTATGTGGCATATATTATTATCTCGCCCTACATATCCAAGGGTTATTGCTCTGCGCGAACAAATTATCATAATTTTGCAATGCACAACCAAACGGAAGTCCAAGAGAACCGTGATTTATCGATCAACACGAAGTCGATATTATATCTGCAGTATTACGCCGACATAAAATTCAGGATCCTGAGTACTGAATATAGCGTGACAGTAATGGAATCAATTACGTTTCACCCCATTACGCAACGAAACTCGTAACAACGTAAATGATAAAACGGATACGAGCAAAGGTATACATTTTTGTAGGGTGTCGAAACCAACGACTTAGCAATTTTATGCTCAACCCTGTATCTGTGCGTCGATAGATCAGAGCGACGCAATCGTCTTTGCTACCATAATTCGTCGACTTTTTAACGCTACCACTGAAGCTCGATTACTTTTAATCACCATCGTATTTTATACCGTGCATTTATTTTGTTCTCCAGTACATTTATTTTGACAATACTTATTTATTTGTTAAAAATAAGAGTTTCTTTCTGGTCATTGATCGTACAGATCGTTAACCAGAGATATGCGCCCATACGTAATTATGAGCGAGATGCCGGTTGCATACGCAAAATCGACTGCACCTGGAGAAAAGAGAAAGTTATTCGATTCGGATAGTTTGCGTCGCATAACATATGCGGCGAGCCGCAGCGTGTATAAATACACGCGTAACTGCTAAATCAATTGACATTTACGCCATGCGACGAAAAGAGCTTGCTAAGGACAGGAGAGGAAGGGGAAAGAAAGGGCATAAAAGAAAGTTACTCCTGCTTTGTGATATGAGTATTCTATTCTGCCTATGGCCCGCTTTCGAAAGGCTTCACACTTGATCTCCGAATGTGTAAGAAATTTGTCAATCGAGGACGTGAGACAGGACGGCCGGATCGTCGACCCGTACAGAAAATAGTCTCTTAGGAATAGACTATGGCGAAAGATTCGATCGCCACTGGAATCTGGACGTACATGAAACTAATTATTTTTAAAGCGACGATAAGGTGCGCCTACGTAGAATTATAAAGTGGTTTCTGGAACATTCTACGACCTCGATCATATTTTCATGCGCGGACAGAACACTCACTGAATCCACTGCACGTTTTGATCTTTATAACTCCCAATGCAGAACTTTGCTACTAATATTTACTTCCTCGATTATACTCATCAAAATATTGTTCTGTACTGACTATTTATTTAACAAAATATCCATGATATTTTAAGAAAAATACTGACCAAATAGATGGAAGTGAACATCTTTCAGCTATCAAGTGTTTTCTAGTTTGCTCATTTCGATGATCTTTGTACAAGCGAGAACACATTTTTTTTTTCCAGTTACTGGTGTGCATCACTGCACTCGTTTCGGCACAATACCACGATGCGGGCAGCGGTGGTTTACCGCAAAGAGGACTGCCAGTTCCTATACGAACAACGCGTTACCAGAGATTACCACCCCCAAAGCCCACGCAATCCGTATTTGCAAATCAAAAGCTGCGCCGTCCGATTTCCTTCAGGTATCTTTCGAAATGACATTAAGTTTACGCGATAATCTCTTTAGATCATAAGTCCTGAATGCTTTTGCAAGGCTAATTTATATGCTGTTAAAAATATTCAAAGAAATATCGTATCAATTTTCAACCGGTTTGAGTATATTTTATACCGGTTTATGAACAGCTTTTAGATACATTTAATTTAACTTATGTATGGTATGTGCTCAGTAGTTAACATCATTCGGAATTCACGTTGAAATAGTTGGTTATACAACAAATGACATAAAAAGTCAATACTGAAAATCAGAGCGGGACAAACATAAACATGTAATTTCCTTTTTAACCCCCGTTAACGTAGAAAACCTGAAATATCAGATCACACGATCATTGCCACAAGTGCCATTTTGGAACGCGTTCTTATAATAAAAAATAACACTACTCAAAAGGAATACGTATATTTAACTGAGATTCGTGCCTCATTTTCTAAAATACTTAAATTTAAAGAAACATCTTCAAAAACGCATACTTTCCAATATATTCCCAAATACAACACAGGACATTTGTAACGTACCAAAAGAACTAACAATATATATTTATTTTTACAACAAACATCGTTACATCGTAAACCTCGATGATCAATGGACTATATCAAATTCCAGACCCAGAGGCGGCACAGCCACCGACGATGGAGTGGCGGCAGGTCCGGGTGTATTCCCATCGGGGAGACCAGGCCGACCGAATCTCACGACTGGCTCTGCATTCCCGCAACAGGTGAAGCCCGTTAACGAGGAACCAGAGGACGAGCCCAGCCGCGAGTCCACCCGGGAGAGGGACGACGACACTCGCGAGCCCAGCCAAGAGCAGGAGGACACCGAGGAAGTGAGCGACGAAAACGTGGCTCGGGTCGTAGCGAACCTAGGATCGGTCGGCACCACCGGCATCTCCAGGTCCTCCTTGGGTATCGGCGCTTCTGCGCAGGCGCAGCCATCGCCTGCGCAGTATCGCGCTTATCAGGAGCCTTCTGCGCCGAGCGGAAGAGGCACGCAGAATGGACCACCACCGGTACAGTATCGGCCAGCGCAGAAACCGACGAAACCGAGGAAGCAGATAGTCGAGGAGACCTTCAAGCAACAAGCGAAGCTACCCCCAAAACCGATAAAACCCTCACAGGGCTACGACCCGCGGGGGAAGAAGCCTGTAGCTCAGGTAAATTCCGTCGGTGCGAGGCACTGGACAAAATCGTGGTTACCTTGGGCGTCGATGTTACGTCGATCCTTTAGAATCGAAAGGTGAAAGCAAACATTTTCCGATTCTGTAGCCGTCTGGGCGTCGAACGCATTTTGAAATCTCGGCGGTGCGAAACTGGAGCACAAAACCTGTAGGAGTTGCGTAACGCTGGGAGGAAAGAGTAAAACAGATATGTGGCATAAGGAGGACAGTATTCACGCGATATGTTGTAGGAAGAGACAGCTGTCGTTATGGCACTATATTATTGTATACTAGTATTATTTACCAATTAGGAAGCCAATCGACGCGTAACCGTTGGTTTAGATTAGAGATCGACAATTTGGATTTTAGTCGCAATACCGGAAATTATATTAGCGGACCTCTTCTTGTTAGCGTAAAATAGATATGGAAAGAGATCGCAAAAATATTATCGATGGTATTAATTAATTATATTAAAATTATATATAAATTTTTTATTTCGATTTAAACCTGTATTACCAATGGTAATAAACTAATTTTCTTCTCTATGAATTCAGATAATCAGAAGATACCGCAACGACAATGCCGACGGCTCCATCACGTGGGGCTTCGAAAACGACGACGGATCCTATAAAGAGGAATTGATCGGCGTCGATTGTATCACGCGCGGTAAATACGGATACATCGATCCGGACGGCCTTCGTCGAGAATATACCTACGAGACTGGGATAAAATGCGACGAGGAACAGCGGGAGGAGGAGGAGGAAAATGGCTTCGTGGACTATCAGGAGAACAAGCTCGTCCTGCCCGATGGAAAGACCATAGATCTCTCGACTATGGGTAAGAAACAAGCACGTCGCCCTCGGCCTGGTTTCGGACGCTGACGAGGGTTCGCGCCAAATTCATTCGCCATCCTCTCCACTCTCGTGAAGCTCCAAGAAAAAAGAAGATCGTTTCTGATTTGATGCCACTTTCTTCTAGCAATCGCGCATCGCCGTAATGTTGCATCGAAAACGAGAGAGGTATGGAAGCCTTCGGATTAAAACGGTCAAAATTGATCCGATATCGCGTTCTTTTGGAAAACGTATGTATCGCTCAGACGTCACTTCGAAAACAAGACAGGTGGAATAACCGTGCAAAAAGAGAAACGGTTAAAGTTCGACCGCAAATCGAGTCTCAGCAGCGGTATTTTGCTTCCAAATAAAGGCATGTAAAAGAAGGGCAGAATACTTCGGCAAATTTCATATTTTGTATGCTCGGTATTACAACGATTCAACAATTCAAACGATGATATTAGTATTTACATGCAAATAACTGTCTACGTAGATTTCGCGCGACGCGGAGTAACGACGGGCTTTTTAGTGGCTATGCGAGCAAACGATCCTCGTGACAAATGGAGGGATCGAAAAGAAATGGAATTAGTCAGTGGAGTCAAGGGTAAACGTTTATTTCGTTTAATACGTTAGTGTCACTTTCATGTTGACGATCGCCGTTATATTATGTATACACCGCGTCGCCCGAAATATGTTATCTAAGTATGTAGTGTGTACTTATGTCGTGTACATATCGATGTACCTGTATCGAGTCAATCGAATAAAGATAACAAAATAGTAAATAGATTCTGTGTAACGCCACGATGGCCAATAATATCGTAACGAATTATCCTTACACCTACTGCTGTACTTAGAATATTAATACATTCTGTATGAAATCGTGTAAAATAATATCATATACTATCGTTTATAGAATTGCAATGAAATGAAACAATCGTCGATCGTGTTAATGGTAAACGTGGTATAATTGTATGTTCGGCCTCAAGTTGTTCATCTGCTCAAAAGCTGCAGTTCTCTTCGAGAAAACGTTTCCACTTTATTTACGTCAATACTACGCATAATCTACACACGCCTAAACGATGGATTCTTCCACGTACAAAATAAGTATACTATCGACGAGATAAACGTACAACCTTCGTCTCTAGCGAGTGGAATGAAATGTAGTACCCGGCGGATAATAGCCGCTGTAAAATCAAAATTTACACAGTGATACACAGTACCACGACACTTACTAACAGTCGCTACTCTACCTTCTTCTTAAGGCCAACGGTTAAAGCATCCTCTAAACTTTATCAACAAGTTATATACGAAGACAGTTCATAAATATTCTTCTTTCTATACATATATATGTATGTGCACATAGGTATATATGTACATATTCGTTGATCGAAGATATTATACACATAAACGATCGTGCTTTAAATAAATCGCAACGTACAATATATTCGCACAGTCTGGCGCAAGACGATCGAACCGGGTGTATAGTTTAACGTGCAGGTATTCGTCCCTTTCCAGTACAGCGAAAACGAGAAAATTGTCGAGTACCGTACTTGTGCGCGGATGAATCCACGTACGATTGGGCGATCAAAGAATGGCAGTCGGTTGCGATTGGTTGTAATTCTTTGGATGAACCTTCGTGGATAGCCACATATAAACCAAACGCACTACACGTGTGTGTGTTCCCTCTGAGGAATTGGAGATGGTGTTGCGTTTCTACCCAAGTACATTGGCTAGACACTCATAAATATCGACCCAATGGGGAATTAATGCCTCGATAAATACCCATAAATATTCGTGTTTACCATAAATATTGTGTTTATACCTATTTCTACTCACTGGGTATTTTCCCATCGCCCATTACTTGTTGAACAGGGTCAACAGCGAGACTCGAACCGAGTTCCCTCTTTGTTATCTATAACGCCCAAGCTGCCACCGTGTTATCACCCAACAGTACGTACACGAACAATCACATAATTCAGTATGAGCATGAAATTGTTCATTCTTTGTGCCGATCGTGGCATTGTGCCGATGCAACAATAGTATGCAGGTTACCTGGTGCCCTTCAATCTACACGTTGGAAAGGGCTATCTAAAAGTCTCTCAAATTACAAGTATACAATGAATTTTCATCCGATATTTCTTAATTTCTCGTGATGAACGATCCTTCGATGATATGTTATCGTAAAACAACATTATTATACACAGTAATACGTGTCAGCAGTACAACAATCAACGATATACGAAAAACGTACTAGTATGTGTCCAGCAGACTATCGACGTTCCACGGGAAACGTACTACTGCCAACTGACAAGAAAAAGCGCGTGACAGTATATGGATGAAGAAAGTCTTTGGCTAAACACGCTTATCCCCCACCTTCGACATCGAATTCCAACAATTAGGCTGTTGATGTAATTGGCATCACACGTTGCAAATCTTATTACAAGTATTATAATACTTGTGATTACTACGCGTGATCGATTCAACAAATAAGCTTGGGCCAAAAAACAGGTGTGAGAGAGGCGCGTCTATCAGTCCGATCAGTCAAACTCGCGTTCCTGCTACAATTTTTCCTGTCAGCTGCCAACAATACCAGTACCTGTCCCGCACACGGTGTGTCGAAGTAACAAGGAGGGTAACGAGAAAAATGCGAGGATTTGTACGGTGCCCCAGTGAATATAACGATATGTGTATCTACGTCGATCCGTCGAACGAACGGTGGTCCGTTTCAGTGGTCCTCCCAATAACGATACGTTTGTGTTTTTTTTTTCTTTCAAACATCGAGTTTTAGTAAGCAGGGCTGGTGACCGTCGATACCTGCTTCGGCGTGCTCTGACCTTGCGCCATGGCGCCGCTCTTCACAGCGCGGAATTTCAGCCAAGCGTCGTAGGCGTATGCCACCAAGGCGCAAAAACCGAAGAACTATGAAAAAAAAAAAAGAATTACCATCAGCATCGGTGTATGCAGGAGTATCGTAGGAATGCTCCCTTCATCGTGAGGGTATAGGAACTTACAGACGCGACGCCGAATGCTTCGGAGACGCTCGCGAAGTCAGCCGCCAATGAAGCGGCCAGCAGGTAGAACACCGACCAAATGATGCAAAATATGAATTCCTGGAAATTACGATCACAACGTATTATTTATCCGCGCAATCGCTCATCTTTGCGTACCGCTTAATGGGTATTAAGTCGAGTCATAAGTGATTTTTGTTTCTGGGAACTGATTGATGCGATAAAATGGAAATTATGGATGAGCCGAGTTCATAATTATCGAGAATTATGATTGACCTATGATTGACAAGAGTAATACGCTAATAGACATTTGACTAACGGTTAAATGGCTTATAGGAAGGATTGGATTCTCTTACGTCAAGCACCTTATGGACATAGTCTCGGTTTCTCTGTTTGTAGCGCATCCGCAGTTATATGTGCGCAGCAGTGATATGATTACTTATAAATTCTAATCGGTAAATATTTGACGAAGGGTAGAATGATGGCGATCTTAGAAAATTAAGAGGCTCGTTGACCAAAAGCGAGTTAATGTTTGTGCTGACCTATGTAAAGGTGTACTAATCGATCGAGTCACGGCGCATATTTAAAGGGTGCTCACGTGTATATATACTAGTTGTCGCTCTCTTTTCAGATTGCCGTACAAATACGTAACTTTCTAGCGAGCTTTCACTCATGTCATGGTATTACGTTACGCCGTTTCCCCGACATTTGCATTATACTTGAACCTGTATTTAATACGACAACGAGTATTTAAATCGCTTCTTGTGCAACGATATCGCATAAGATAAGATAATTACCGGGACTGAGAGATCATAATTTAATTTCGATCGACTGCAATATAATTAACCGAATAGATTGAAATATAGTGATGATCGATGGAACATTACTTACGCGTATTATTTCCGAAAATTATCTTGTTTTAATCGAAGATCAAAAATAGGGCAATATATTTGAAAATGGTCTATAAATATTTATTTTTATGTCAAACTGTAGGGTGAAAATGTTTAAGAGTGATTTTTTACCGCTTTTTGTCTAACATTTAGGATAAGAAACATCGAGATTTCTCAATCTTCTTAAAACATGAAAAAAACAGGATGATTTTGTTTACAACTTACGATCTTCAACCAGGGGATTTTCGAGAATTTCTCAATTATGTGGAAGAGGTAAAGGACCAATAAAATGCCCGTGAACCAGAATCCACCCATGGCTACGGTATTGAACCATCCTCCGCGGCTCTCGCTGCTGTGACGTGACACCGTGATGCATATAAACCCTAAAAGGTTTAGAACCTACCAAAGATAAATCATAATAATTTTCGATACATCAGCCACAAAATATTATCGTCCGCTGTGTATATTATTGACTTGCACGTAACGAGAAAAGTGGAGAAAGAGCATATCGAAATAGTGAACATGTATAAAATTCGACCTGATTGGCCTTTACAGAAAAGTACTTCACGATATACAGTAACTCCCATAGAGAGTACGACTAAATCTATGACTCAATATTTCGGTCCCTTATAAAACAAGCAGCTTAGTTATATTTTCCAACGATAAGTCAATTATCAATGCAAAGATATAAGTGTAATTTATTTTATAAACGTATGTAGCTTGCTTAATAATAATTAATGAATAAAATAACATCGCATTTTTGCCTCAAAAAAATATTTGGACGCTGTAAAATCCAAGCATTTTATACGACAACGTTCACCGATCGTTCAATTAAGCGAATTACGGATATAAGTGCCGTCATGGGATGATCCTCTAGAAATAACATTCAAATGCTAAAGCTATGACTTCAGAAGCCGTACGTGGCCATGATGGGGCACAAGGCAAGAGCCTCTGTGCAATAATGTGCGAACTTACCACTTGTGCAATCTTTAGCATGCCGGGAAGTGTTCTCGCGTAGGACGGGTCAAATCGCACATTTGGCTGGATAGTCGTCGTCGTTGTAGTCACGGTCGTTGTCGTGGTGTGCTGCCCCGGAAAGCCTTGCTCCATCATCTTTGCTTGCTCTAGAATCGTAATGGAGTAACGTCATAGAGCCGCGAATGATCCCCGAGTTTCGTCACATTTGTTTCGCACGATTATCACATCTCTTTACGGGGGATCCGTTTAAGAAAACCTCCGACAATGTCATTGTATTCATGTTTAGCCCGAGCCCCATCATTGATTCTAAACACGGTGCAGTACACTTTGATTGTTTAATAGTCTATGATATTTTTACGATCGTCTGGTATGGTTATTTATTATCATTCTAATGATTGCTCAAAGATTATTGTAGTTTAGAACCTACGAGTCTCGATACGTTTCGAAATATTGAGTCTAGAGTATATCTAAAAAATGGATATACAACGAATAGAGTTAGAACCCATGCTTTGCCCGATTAAATTCAAATTGGACTGTACTACGATATCTATCTTAAATATTTTTACATAAAATTTCAGATAAAGAAAAAATAAAGACATTGCGTACGTATGTCGGGTTTATGTCCCATCGACGTAATGTTAAATCGCGAGAAATTCTTACCTAGCCTAACCTAACAAAATATTGATATCCAAGGTCATAATGTGAGAGTAAATAGAACATAAACGATATCCAAATGAAACGAGACACGCTTGCAAATTCGATAATCACAAAGTACGAGATAATAGGGAGACAAGCAATCATAAGGTTTTACGGTAAACACTAAAAAATAAAGATGAAGAAACATTATCCTTCTTTTTATTAAATAACGATAAATAAAATCCAAAAAGACAATGTTCTCCGTGTCGTTCAATATACAGATCATGCCAAAAAATTGAAACGAGAAATTTCGTGATACGTGTAAATAAACAACAGCCCTCAAGCATTATTATAACGATATAACGTATGTTGTTAAAATTACCATTATTAATTAATAATAGTGGATTATGCATTTATCTAAAAAAAAAAAGAGGCGGAAAACGTATCACATAGAAGCAGCGAGTAGATAAATTCGAAAGGCATATAGGCGAGGCTTCCCTCGTGAGAATACGGTCGTTAGCTGTACGAGAGATATTTTGTGCATATAGACAAGCGCGATCAACAGGTCTCAAAGGGGTAAAACGGTCGTGCGACCGCTACACTCGGCGAACCCTTCCTACCTGGGTCGTTCATCGTGCCTCATTTGGGCAGACGCCAAATCAAAGATCGTAAGTCGGATAAACGAAGCTCGTAGCGATCGAAAGTGAAAGATGAGAATGGAAGGAAAATACTGGTCGAATTATGGGTCTATCGCGACGGGCGTAAAAGGCATAATCGCGTTTGCGTTGTAGATAAAAGTTAACCGTGACGTGCCTGTTGTTGAGAGGGAGCTTGATGTCCAAAATAGAGACGCACAGTGCGTGTCGCTCGTAACTCAAATTTCGAGCCATGTACCATGGGCTATGGTATTTATACACACTATCCTAGGATCCGTATTAACACTTAAAGTAGAAGCAAAACTTTTAAAATGCGGTGTTATTCGACTATCAAATTCCTTAAACAATGAAATTTGTCAAATAAGCGTTTTGGGCATGTTTACGGATAAAATAATTTTAGCTTTACGTGTTGATATAACTAATCTATAATACCCGGTATCATAATTCTACGAACTGCAACATTCTGACGAAATTTAAAAAAATATGAAAGAATCGCTTATCTTAGCGATTTATCAATCGAATGCACCGCTGAATTATCGTTCTATTTTATCTGCCAAGTTTCACTATCGATCGATAACTTTCCGTATCCGAGAACATTTCTAATGAAAATTCGTTGAATATATCAGAAATCAGTAGGTATATTCGGATCGTGTACTTAAGAAAAACGATGATAAAATTTTTATAAAAAATATGAATTTTTACACGAATTTTACGCTATTTTGCAAATTGTTGTGTGACCCGTTTTCATTCTAAACGATTCATTTGTACCAGGCAAAATCGAAGACTGCAACGGGGCGGTGACACTAAGTGGGCCAGCTTGTATAGAAATTACTTAATATCGTCGTGTGAAGTCATCTGCACTGAAAATAACCAATGATAGGCCTCGAAAGTCCGAAGAGGCACGGCCCCGTGCGTCAGCGTATGCGTGTGCACCTACGCACATCGTGCAACACGCAGTTGAACATCGAGTGCTACGGGTAGCTGCAGAAATAAGTTTGAAAACTGCCAAGTAGTGCGATCGCGCTTTCATCTTTCCTCCCATAGCTCGATGTTGAGACTCGCTACTTGAAAATAACCATAGCAAAAATTTAACACGTACATCATGACACTTTCCTTTGTAAAGAAGGCAGGGAATGCTTTGCTTTAACAAGGCATAAACGAAATCCTGAGGCATTAGAAAAGAACAACATGTGTGAATCCTTACTTTAGGGATTCGACATGGCATTTTTCGATATGAAATTTAATCGAAGGGTAATGACCACAGATGTCGATGCCTCAAATTTATGGGGAAAATAAAAAAAAAAAATTTAATCGGGAAAATGATATTGTAATTCAGGACAATTTTTTATGCGATATGGATGGAGCGTAGCTCTGGTGGTTCGAAATCCACTTTGAGTAATACGTCCTGAGCCAAATAACTTTAATGGTCGGTGCCGAAATTTAAGTGAAAAAAATAATCAGCAGGCAATAGAACAAGCAAAGGCGTCCACGCAAGTTACCAAAATATGCCACCGTATTTCGGGACGTATGGGTGATCGATTCGATCCCGCTCACCGAGTTATTGCGCGCGCTTCTACAATCTCGAAGAAGGAGTAGCCGGCGGTCGAGTGTCAAATTTTTTCCTCGATTCAAACTGCCCAGAGAAGAAGAGAACAACGCTCCTCGACGATCGTAAAAGCGCAAAACGATAAAAACCGCGCGAGCGCACTTGCCTAATAAAAGTACCTTCAAGAAAACACCTTCGACGCGCTCCGCGTACGATCCCCGTGGATCGTGCGACGTACCTCGGCGTTTACCGTGACTATTGATTTCGGCAATCGATACGGCCGTCAACCGGGATATTTGCCCCTCCCATCTTAAAAAAAAAAAGAAATAAAAAGCACCTCTGTGCAGAAAAACGATTCGATTCACGTGCCGCTAGATCGATCGGTGACGAATGAAAATAATCGTGGTTCGAGGCACTCCTGGTTTATACGTACGTCGAACGAAATGCAATACGCGAGAACTCACCGGGTGTGTAATTAAGGGTACTGTTGTTGACGTTCCACCTGTTACTCCGCTTTTTCCCTCGGCAGACACGCCGCCACTTTCTTACGCCGTTCTCGACCGATTCCCTGCTTTCGGTTTCTTCTTATCGGAAGGCCGGGAGGCGGGCACGGAGGCGTCGTTTCTAACTACCTGCCCTGACAGAATGATCTGCGCGCTCGGATTATTTTTAACGGCGTTCCGTACGTTTTTTCCGTCTTAACGGCGATCCTCGATGCACGTGGGTACGGTATATGCGATATTTCTGGTCCGTGAAAACATTCACGAGGCACGTATTGTGGTAACGAACGGGACACCGAACACCTTTCGAAACGGTCTACTATTAGAGATGGATCTATGAAATGTGGTACATATACACCAGGAGCATGCAAACTACGCGATTTGCCCCACTTTATCAACCGTTCGTGGGGCGCCCTAGTGGAACGAACGTAAAAGAAGGTGCGTGCTCGATGGATAAAATGAGATCAGACGAGGATCGTGCGGATGCAAGATGGTCCGTTTATCAACAACAATGGCGGATATTCACACTGCGAAACTCGGAGATTTGTGTAACTCCAATGCGATTGGTGTAACGCCCCTTTTGCATAAAACTGCGAAAATCAAGATCGTACTTTGTCAAATAAGCCTTCCTTCGTTGAAGCTTCGCAAATATAAGTTCACGTTAGGTTAGTTTGTATACAACATACAATTTTATCAGTAAGCAAACTTAATACCGGGAGACTTAAACTTATGTCTATGCGTTGTTGACAATTGCCGATACGAAAATTAGGTACATAAGCAAGTGGTAATTATTTAAGCGCAACTTGAAGTAAGGGTATTCAAAAGTGGTATTGTCCGAGAAAGTCTTCAGAATAGCAGCTTACGGTCGTTGATGCATACTTTGTTTCCAAATCTACGAGGTTATGACAGCGCGTAGACTTCATTTCTGTCATTTAAAGCGTTATCGTTAGGTTACTACTAAAACGAGCAGATACATTTTTTATATTTGGCGAAATAGAAAAAATGGTTTCTACGCGAGGCCCAAAATTCAAATTCTGTGACGGTGAAAAGGTTCTATGTTATGAACCTGACCCTACAAAAGCTAAAGTACTGTATGACTCCAAGGTAAGCCGATACTAGCGACGGATGCATTAGTTACAAGCACAGGCATCCCATCAAAGTTTTCCCTTTTCTCAAAAATTGGCATGTTAGTGTATTACAGTTCTACAAGATCTGCAGGATCTGTGGGATATAAGAGTACCTTACGTGAGCATAAAAAGAAGCGAATTTATTGAATTACGTACCCAAACGATGAGATGACATCTATTGACGTAATACGTAATTTTAGTTAAATTTCTCTTTTCCAGGTCTTAGACGTTATCGTTAATAAGGATCAACGTGGAAGAAAAGCGGTGGAATATTTAATACACTTTCAGGTAATTGTATCAATATTGCACGTAACTCAAGATAGTATAAGAACTGTATTTATCTTCTACAATTATAGGGATGGAATTCATCCTGGGACCGTTGTGTCACAGAAGAATATGTTTTGAAAGACACAGAAGAAAATCGTCAGCTTCAAAGAGATTTAGCACAAAAAGCGCAGCTACAATTGTACGTGTATGATAATTGGTCTTGCCAAAAGTTCTAATTATAACATTATAATACACGAGCATTACATTTCTCTATACTAATTAAAGTTTCCTTGTTTATAATAGGGGTGCATATTTATATAGAAGAGAACGTAAAAAAAGAAGTCACAAATTGTCAGAACGATTACACGAGACGGACAACCAAGAACCAAGGAGAAGAGCAAGAAGTGGTGGTAGTCGAGCTACCTCTGCAACGACTGGGTCATCGGAAGATGGTAGTTCTGGACAACACGCAGATTACGATACGGAGGTATCCTTTTATTCTTATTGAAGAATTACGCATATAAAACTGTTTACATAAGTATCTACTGGACATATGAAATCTAAAAAGAGAATTGATTTTCTAGGAAGTCATTACAGAAGAGGATACAGAAAGTAGTTCAGATTACGTTGGTGAAACAAGCGACGACGAGGATAGTGGCGGAGGCAGTCAGTCTGGCGCAAGTGTCAAGCCAGGGATTGATCTTGATATAGGTGTCCCCTTACGGCGAATTTTGGATCAGGATCATGATTTAATTACTAATAAAAATAAGGTACTTCTATGACTTTTCTTTTTGTTAATGAATCTAGAAAGATTATTTAAAATTGGATTTATGTTATGTCACAGCTTGCTGTACTACCAGCACAACCTACTGTAGCAAGTATTTTGGAATCTTGGGTGCAACACTTTACTACAACACAGTTGACAAACATTCCAGAAAAACCTCAAAGAAATAAAGCCAATAATACTGTGGAAAAAACGGTTCATGAAGTCAATATATGTAGAGAGGTTGCAGATGGTTTACGTATATATTTCGACTTTACTTTACACGATCTGCTCTTGTACAGGCAAGAAAGAGAACAATACTGTACCCTAAAATCTTCTCTTTTATATGGCGATCACGCAGTATTGATAAAAGAAGAACCAATAGAGTAAGTTTTAACATGTACACAATACGTTTTTTTATGTATACTTCTGCTAAAAAAAGTTATTGATAATATTTAATATAATATTCCATTGTATTGAAGAAGCTCCGAAGTGCTGATTAAGGAAGAATTTGAGGATGCAGAGTATGCTCACTTACCCCCATTTCAAGAGCACGATATGGAGTTAGACAATTCTGGGAAGTCTTTTGCAAACTCTAAACGTAGGTTACGATCGTGTCGTGTAAGTTCTGTTGATGACGGTAGGCAATTAAGACCTTACGAAGAAATTAAGCAGGACGCAGGAAATTTATCAAGGTAATGCTACAGTGTAGTATAGATCAAATCATATATTTTTTATATGTTGCTTGCAGAATGATTAATGAAATTAAATAATTGTCCATCCATTGTACTTTACAGTCAGTGATTTAAGATTACTGATATATGTCATGACTAATTGTAAAGCATGTGACATCTTTACAGTATGGCAAGTACAAGTTCCCGTTGTTCTAGTCCACGTGGTGTAACATTAAGAATGCCAATTGTAACATCGGCACAAGTAAGCGCACTACTTCAACAATCAAATAAATGGAGATTGATGCCAGAGGCTTCAAAATGTGAAAATCCTCTGAGCCCTTCCACATATTATGGCGCCATTCATTTAACTCGATTATTTGGTGCGTTTAAATCTTTTCTAAAGAAACTATAACCCTTGAATTATATAAAGCTTTTTGATGGGTGTTTGTATGATATCAAGAAAAGACATGTATGATATTATAATCTAAACATTATTAAATTGCCTTTTTTGTTTTTAGTGAAATTGCCAGATTTATTGCAGTCCGCAGATATACCAAACAAAAAATTGAAAGTACTTTTAAAACATTTGGACATGTTTCTAAGGTAATTTTAATGTTATCTATTCATAATTAAATATATTTCACAATAATGTACATTTAAATTTATTTTCAAATAAAATACTCTATAAGTTGCTGTCACAGTATATTATTAAATTTGCAGTTATTTGGAGATGCATAGAGAATGGTTTGGAGAACAGTTTTATATGCAGGTGGAAAATCCACTTCTTCCACAGGCGAGCAGTTCGTAACAGTATAAGCACAAATTGTACATTTTTCTATATCAATCCAGATATAATTGTGTATAATGCTATGTAACTATTTCCATGTGGTGTACAGTGAGAACGTATGTTAATGACATGAATACAAAATTACATTTTTTATACTATACAAAAATTATATTGTATGCCTTCCGCATTGAATATTATTTATGAAGAATTAAACATAATTATTTTGTATACCACAGCCATGTGGAAAATATATCAATATTTAGATACTATAAGAATGTTTCGAATATTGAATAATTCAATATGTAAACACTACATTTTAATGTTTATTATAAAAAGGCTTATTAAATATGCATTTGTGCCCAAGCAGCTGTGAACTTAAAGTAACAAAATATTATTTACAATTGTATCAATATTTTTGTTTTATGATAAGCATTGAAAATGTATAGTAGGTATGTACTCATTTACCACATTTATTTTACATTTTTATCGTCAGCACACCTAATCCCTCTGAAAAAAATTCAGGCCTAATTTCAATTATATTAGATTTATGTTTTATTGTTATTATACCACAATTTCATAACAATTAATTTAATGCGCATTTACATATAGAACAAGTACAAACGTAACGCAATAACACGGTTTCAAGCTTTGATCAATTTGCATTCTGGACATAAATCACGAATACAACAGATCCCTAGATTCACGGGTACTCCTTTCGATCGTGTTTCCACGCTTACATATTACGATTCAAGGTAGACTGATAATATAAAATCGTATCGGTTCGAAACAGCCCTTTGCGGGCCATGATGTCAAAACTTCCTAAAGAACGTTCGAAATAACGCCAGTTCAAGACCGGAGGAGGGACTGTAGTTGGCATCAATTACGATCCGCGATCGGTAGCGATCGTGAGGAAGTTCGACGGCACGGTTGTAACCTCGGTCGAATTCGTGGAACCTCGGATGAACTGCTACTGGCAGTATTACTGACAGGTATCAGCTGTTCCAGTAAATAAAGTGTCGCGTATTGACATGGATGTCGTCGAACCTATAAGTGAAAATAATGAAAGCAACGACGAAAATTCGACGGAGATCGAGGACAGAAGCGAATGCTCGTCGGATGATGCTGAGGGAAACGAGAATTGGTACTATATGCCGGATTCCATCCTCCTGAATATATTTCAGTACCTAACGCCCAAGGAATTGACAACCGCCGGAGAAGTATGCAGAACGTGGAACAGAGTGTCGCACGATCAATTCCTATGGAAGGATTTGTTTTATCGAACGTACAAAATAGACACGGATGTCGGCATTATGCCAGGTCAGTTTTTTATATGTCGTTGCCACTTAACGCGGAAAGGTATAGCGGTACGTCCGATTAAAAATAACGAATCTCAGAAGTATATAACCTACAGATCGATGATGACCAATTTCTGTTCTATTTGCGTTTTTGCTCTCTATGCGTTGTGTACAATTTTAGTGTTGTCGCCTACGTTGATAGAATAATTAAAAATACCTATTGCAACATACTATTCTATGCAGGGAAGTCTTCCTGGTTGGGAGAGTTCAAACGTTTGGCGTATCACACGCCGCTGCTAGAAACTGAAGTACTTATGGAACATTCGCATCAAGTATTGCACGTTAGTTTTTCACACAATGGAAAGATGTTTGCGACATGTTCCAAAGATGGATATATTTTCGTAAGTCATTATTGGAACCATATTTGAGATATATATTCTATGAAAATTATAGCATTTATTTGCATCCTCTATAGGTATGGGAAAGTCAATACCCGGTGACTATAAAGTACCTCCATGACATGAAAACTTTTAGTTGGAAGTATACACAATTTTCACAATTTAATTCGTCCGATACATTATTGCTTGTGTCTGGTGTACATTTTGGAACACCTCATAGCACATCAGGGGAGATTGCAGTTTTCAGAGTAGCTCGTAAGTGCTTATATAAATTATTTTATAAATTGCACAAGTTTCAACTATTTTTTTAAAAATGTATTATTTAGCAAGTGTAGCAATTAACATAAAAATTCTGTTATATCTTGCACTTTTTCTTACCACACCTCATTGCAGCTGGCTTTGATCTCCAATGCAGAGTGGTGAATAAACCGTATGACATATTTGGCACATGGTATAGCGAACATTACCTTTTAAGTGGAAATCTACATTGGCTGGCACACTTGGTCAGTACTAGCGTTTTATGGCTGAATAAGGCAAATCAGGAAACAGCCAGCGAACATGTTCCTATTATGACACAATTATTTAGGTGAGAAGCTATCTTGAAGGCACATCAAGCTCGATGTAATTAGAGGAAATAAAATAAAAGGAAATATTTTTTTACTAACATTCATTGTACTTTAGATTCTATAATGGCAATGCTTCATCGATTAGAGCAGTTATGGTAGCTAACTGTTTATCTCCTGCACCAGCCGAGTCTGAAGAGCAACAAAGTAAGCCCTCATCTTCTAATGTCAAAGAAGAAAGAGGAAATCCACCAAGTCACAGAGATTTGTTATCTACAGCTTCAAGCAACAGCCGTCAAGAACAGGAAGAGCCAGTGGTACTTCATCATGCGTCCTCTAGATTACAGTAGGCTATCATTTCATATTTTTTATTCTGCAAACATATCTATTTGCTTATGGAATATTGGTCAATACACGTTGGTACGCCCAACATGTATTGATCGAAGTATGTGCAAACAGATACAGTACATTGGAAGGTGGATTTATGAATTGGAGAAAACTTGGTGATGGTTTTGATTATGCTAGTCCTATACAGTACAATCAGGAATATAGACAAGTAGAAATGGAAAAGAAGCCCCATGAGAGTGACAATGAAAATGACAGTCCGCAGTCAGAGGAAGAAAGTGACTCTGGGGGTAAGACAGAGGGTCCTTGCATAACCAATTCGAAAGAGAAGGTAATTGTGCTGCAAGAGAGCTTATCGAGACACTTTCAGAGTCGTCAACAGGAGAAGAATGCGATACGGATGAACTGGCGAATAATCCAGAAAAATATCTGATATTTACGACTGGTTCAAAAACTTACACGCCACATCAGGTAGGCTTTAAAAGAATTAAATCTGTCGCTTTTCCACGGAGATTAGATCCAGGACCATCACTCAGAGAAAGGATAGCACAAAGGGAGAGAGAACGAGAATGGGAAAATTCCGCAAACGTGCACATCAATTGGTTAGATTATGAGGCAGTAGCAGATAAATTTGACAAAGTAGATCATCTAATCGACCTTCACGGTCATATTATAGGCATGGGACTCTCTCCAGATCATAGGTCAATATGTTGTGAATAATAATAGGATACCCTTTACTTCGTTACGCAATCACATCTTATATTTTTTATGTTTTTAGGTATTTGTATGTTAATACAAGACCTTGGCCAAGAGGTTGTGTTATCACAAATCCATTGCAACCCCCGTCTATAGCGCAAGAAATCGATATTCATGTAATCGATTTAGTGACACTAAAGCAAGTTGGTACAATGCTCAGAGCTCACAAGGCATATACGCCAAATAACGAATGTTTCTTTATCTTTCTGGATGTATGCAATGAATATGTAGCCAGGTAAGAGAAATCGCTTGTATTTTGCAGTGTACCATATGCTGTACAGTAGCCTTAATTGTATTACTTTCAAATTCATGCAAATAGTGGTGCAGAAGATAAACATGGCTACCTTTGGGACAGACATTATGGAGTATGTCTGGCTAAATTTCCACATTCTGATGTTGTGAATTCTGTAGCCTTTAATCCTCGTGATCCAGAAATGCTAGTTACAACTAGCGATGATTATACTGTCAAAGTTTGGCGAAGTCGTGCTATGGTACGTGCTCTGGGATTAAATGAAAGTTCTTACACAAGAGGTATGGAAGTACGAAAGAGGCGAAATTTTCATAAGAGCAATTGTAATGTTGACTGACTAAAGACTATCAAATTTCCAATCTAAAAAACGACCTTGGCATGCATACTAGGATCACTTATAGCAAAAAGAAAGTAGGTGAAATAATTCTTTCCAAAACGCCCTGTTTTGGTAATATGAATGTGGAACTAAGAAATTAAAATAAATCACGTTGTGATCTATTCTGGGATATAAGCTTGCCTTTTAAAACTACAAATTGAAATTCATTATATACGATCGTTTATTGCAATTCTTCATGAGCATATGCAATGATCGTTAAGTTTTACATGGCTATGATGCTTTTTCATGTGTGATACGATATTTGACCGTTGTTACTTTGTTACTATAAATGCAGTATAGACATCTTTGATTATGTGTGAGTGTAGAAACTGTCCTCTCCAATTTTTGCATCGCGCGTTTAAATGACAATAATTTTTGTTGCATGATTTTTACAATCGATATTTTCAAATTTTATGAACACTGTATAGGGTATATGTAGCTTTAAGATATAATGTAAATAAGTGGTTGTCGAGCATCAAACTATTGAGGAAATTTTGACACCGCGTATTTTCTTTCCCAAAATACGATAATGTGAGACATGTAATCTGTTCTTTTAATAGGGGAAGGGAATAATGTAACTTGTCTTTTCATTTTGCAATGTTATAAATTAAGCGCTGCACTTCACAATGTGTAAATTAAAAAGATTATAATTAGTAATATTTTATGCATATTTCCTATGACAGAATACATCTCAATCACCAGTATGTTACATCATAAAAGAAATCAATGTTTCAACGTTCATAATTTTATATATATATATAGATACCTGTATTTCTTTATACATCTCTTTAGTGTGAGACCCAGAATCGTATCTATGAATCGTAAACGTTTTAGCGGTAGATGTCTGTCTGTCGTCTCTCTCTCTCTCTCTCTCTCTCTCTCTCTCTCTCTCTCTCTCCCTCTATTTTTTTATCATATCTATCTACTCTACTCTATCCCTATCTCTTTCTCCTCGATCGAGCCTCTGTATCGAACGTACTATTTGTCGACCGTCGTCTTACCAAGTAGATTATTTGTCCTGGCTTTTTAACCCCCGAGTCACCGATCGTCGTTTAATGCGATAGTAACGTATTTTCACCCGAATCTTACGCCGACAATACGCCGTTTCGATGGGACAATGTCGTTTGTCGGGAAAAGGGACGAATCGTCGAGGAACATCGGCTGCTTCAGCGTATATAAAGCCTTACCGTTAGTCCGATGCTCGAATACCTTTAGCGATATCGTCTCTTAGAATCTCCTTCGTAAATATTCGAAGCCTCGATAATGGATAATATTGGGAGCATGGTACAAGCGGACGTTACGTTAATGTTAATCGACCAAAAGATAATTATTACTGGTATATTTGAGTAGTGTGTGGTGAAACGATTTCGTTCGCTGTAGTTCATCGGTATCTCTCTCGTTATCATCAACATCATTATCAGCTGTATTCTCGGTAGACCTTATGATTTACCATTGACTTTATTATTATCGTCGTTATCATCGTTACTATTGGTATCATTGTTATTGGTAATATTATGTTTAATTATGATTTATCGTTTCACGCAAGATGACAGTCCGTAATATCGCACGAGTCGCGTATGTTTGCTTGCTGTTCGGTTCGTATCCGAATTTTGCGTAACTAAATGACACGATACGTATATATAATGGACATTCATCTTGGTCGTTACTTTCTTTTAGCAAATGTATATAACATTACTATTTTTTTAATCACGGTGCACGTTTTGTCACACGATCGAAAATCTTTTAAAATCGTGACGTAAACCTTTTCGACCGGAATCGAGTCTCGAGCATCACGCAGAGATCTCGATCGGTACGAAAATGGTTGCCAGTTTGTCGAATTGATCGCGTTCGAAGATCGGGGGGAGAGAGAGAGAGAGAGAGAGAGAGAGAGAGAGAGAGAGAGAGAGAGAGAGAGAGAGAGAGAGAGAGAGAGAGAGAGAGAAAGAGAGAGGGGGGGGGGG